>MU262381.1:0-12500 GCA_020310875.1 Ceratopteris richardii | reverse complement strand
TGCATGCATGTGTGTATATGTGTTTGTATATATGCATGCATGTGTGTATATGTGTGTATATATCTGTGTGTGTATGTATGTGTGTATATGTGTGTGTGTATGTATGTGTATATGCATGTGTGTGTATGCATATGTGTATATATGTGTGTGTATGTATGTGTGTATGCATGTGTGTGTGTGTATGTATGCATGTGTGTATACGTGTATGTGTATGTATGCATGCATGTGTGTATATGTGTGTGTATGTATGCGTGCATGTGTGTATATGTGTGTATGTATGCATGTGTGTACATGTGTCTGTATGTGTGCATGTGTAGATGTGTAGATGTGTGTCTGTATGTATATGTGTGTATGTATGCTCTATCTTCCTATCTCTATCTTCCTCTCTTTCATCTCTCTTTATCTCTCTCTCTCTCTTTCTCTCTCTCTTTTTATCTTTCTATATCTCTATCTCTCTTTCTCTCTCTCTCTCTCTCTCTCTCTCCCCTCTCTCTCTCTCTCTCTGTCTCTCTCTCCCCCCCCTCTCAATAGAGAATAAAACAATCACTTACAGGTATGTCCTTCTTTTGGATCCTTATCGTCAAAGCATAATTTATGTCGTCTATTGTCGAATTCCAAAGAATCGATGCCAAAAAACTTTTGCAAAATCAAAGAGGAGAAATTATAAGACCTAAAGCATAGAGAAAGATAAAGGCTAAGAGTACGCACACCACTTACCAAGATGTGAGGGCTAAACAGAGAGAGAGAGAGAGTGTGTGTGTGTGTATAGAGAGAGAGATCTATGTGTGTGTGCACAAGACAATGTAGGTCACAATTTAGTTCGTGCACGTAAGTTCGACAGAAGACAACCAGTACTCAGTGTAAAACAAGCGCAAAATGTTGAGTTTTGCTCTCGGGTTCCCGATATGTTTAAAACACGGCCTCGGTATATGCGTCGATATAAGCATCAGTATGAGTGTCAATAATTTCCAGTAAAGTGCCAACACTTATACTGATGCTTATACCGATGCATATACCGATGCATATACCGATGCTTATAACGATGCCCATACCAACGATCTCAAGACATCCCGAGGATCTGTTTTAAATGGTCATACCGACGGTCACTTGACCGTGGGTATATTTAAGTGGACTTTTTCAATGTTTATCCAACGTCGGGAGTGACCATCGGTATAGGCAGTGTCGGTATGCCCCTGCTATGTTGTGGTGTTTCTTCACTTCACTTGAGTCTGCCCCGATAGGGAATATTTTCACATGCCCTAACAACTCCTCTTATTATGTTATGGGAGTCGGTAAGGTCAATCTGACTACTGTTGATGGTAGTTTTTTTACATTGTCAGATGCTTTATTTGTGCCAAGATGAAGGAAAATCGGTTATCAGGTTCGTCATTAGCCAAGACTCGCTTGGTCGTGAAACTTGTTAATGACAGATGTACATTTTCTCATCTGTCAAATGGCGATATCATTATTACTTCTTGCATTTTATGGTGTGGGTTGTATAATCTCATAGATTATGCAAAATCTATGAATGATTCAGCATGTGAAGTTCAAAATTCTCACGCTATGTCAGATGCAAAGATTTGGCATGCATGTTTTTGGTCATCTAAATTTTGCTAGTTTGCTAAGCTTGCAAAAATCTGAAATGGTGTCCTCTTTGCCCAAACATGAGGCACCTAGAAACATGTATGTGAAGGCTATATTTTGGGCCAAATGCAGCATTTGTCATTCCCAATAGATGGTTCAGTTCAAGCTACATAAAAATTGTAGTTTGTTCATAGTGATGTGTGTGGTCCTATGCAGACAACTTCTTTTGGGAACTATCATTTCTTTGTGACTTTCATTAGTGATTTTTCCAAACATACATGGCTATATCCATTGAAATCAAAGTCCTAAGTGTTTATGTGCATCAAACAGTTTCTACTTTAGGTTTAAAATATGTCAGCATGTAAAATGGGCACCCTCTCTTCTCATCAAGGGGTGGAATATATTTCTTTTAACTTAAATGCATTTCTGGTTGAACGTGGGATAAAACATCAGTGTATAGTGTCGTATACACCTCAACAGAATGGAGTTGCTAAAAGGAAGAACAGGTCACTCATGGAGATGACGAGGTGTATGGTCAAGAGTCAGGTTTTACCACATAGTTTCTAGCTTGAGGTTGTTATGTCTATAGCATATGTACCTAATAGATATCCCACTAAACCATTGTAGTCTATCACACAATATGAGGCTTGGCATGGTTGTAAGCCATATGTTGATCATCAGCATGGTTTTGGTTGTCTGGCATATGTATTATTGCTTGAACTACAACACAAGAAATTGAATGATAAAGCAATTAAATGTATTTTTGCTCGGTATAGTTCTAAAAGCAAAGGCTATTATCTATATCATCCGCTAATTAAATGCATCTTGGTTAGCCTTGATGTTTTTGTGAAGATGCTATTCCTCCATCAATTTCATGTACTAAGGAGACATCAGTTAGCTCCAAAGACATTTATGATACTTTTTTGTCTCTTTTTACATGTGGCCAATCTAGTGCTCGTAATAATGAGGCAACTTCTCAACCTTTACAAGTTTCATGTGATGATGCAGATCAAGATGTAGATTTACATGCTGCACTTGTTCATGAGAGAGCTGATATTCAGAAGGCAAAAACTATGCCAAAATGGTTGGTGCAAACTTTGCATGATAGGAAATTAGATGCATCTCTATCATATCGTACTCATTGATGCTCTCATAGTACTTGTTGTGCATTAGTTTTATATGATATGGCTGCCTCAAGGCTTTGTGATGAGAATGATCTAGTTTCATTTGATGAAGCACAAAATTTAGAAAATTGGATGGCTACTATGCAATCAGAATATGATGCTATCATGAAAAATGGTACCTACTCTTTATGTGACTTGCCTCCTGACAAGAAGGCCATTGGCATTAAGTGGGTATACAAAGCTAAAGTGTACGCGTGATGGACCAATTGAGAGGTATAAGCCTAGGCTTGTTGCAGAGGGTTATGCTTCGGAAAGAGGCATTGATTTTGATGAGAGCTTTGCTCCTACATGCCAAATGACTACTGTTCGTAGCATCTATGCACTTACGGCTCATCATGGTTTGAATGTACATTAGTTGAAACTAAAACTACATTTCTAAAAGGTGACTTGCATGAAGAAGTGTACGTTTCTTAGCCTCGTGGCTTTGTGCAGAAAGAGCATGAAAGTCAAGTGTGCAGGTTGAAAAAAGCATTATATGGCTTGAAGCAAGCACCATCTGCTTGGTATGAAAAAGTTACATGCATACCTAATTACACATGGTTTTCAGAACATTCCAATTGAGAGAACCTCATATGTTAAGCATGCAAATGATGTGCTTCTGATCATTGTTGTCTATGTTGGTTACATGTTCTTGCTCACTAGTCCTCATGAGAAGCATATTGCTAATTTTAAGGTTGATATGCATGCCTCATTTGAGATGTTAGATTTGGGGCATTTGCATCATTATTTGGGCATTCCGTTTATGAAAGTTGATGGTAGAATAGCTTTGTTTCAAACAAAATATATTGACACATTATTGTAGGTTTTGGCCTTGAAGAGTGTAAACCTATTGCCACTCCAATGGAGACATGTTTACAATTGAGTCTTCATGATGTTGGAGATATTGCATTTGATGTTTTTCTCTATCAATAGGCTATTGGATTCTTGATTTACTTATGCATTACTCAGCCACATATTTAGTTTGCTATCTCATAGACGAGCAGGTTTATGCATTGCCTAGGTGTCAAGCATTGACAATCGGTTAAGCACATCTTTCACTACTTGCATAGTACCCGGCTACTTAGATTGTTTTATGCCAACGGGGGATCACTACCACCAAATTTAAATGCTTTTTTTGACTTTGACTGGGCTGGTTTCTATGACACTCGTGTGTCTACTAGTGGCTTTTTCTTCATGCATGGTAGCTCATGTATATCTTGGTTGAGCAAGAAGCAGCCTACTATGGCCACTTCCAATTGTGAGGCTATGTATAGGGCAGCTTTCGCAGCGACTGTTGAGTGTGTGTGGCTTAGATGCCTTATGGATGATTTGGGTGTTGGCCAATCTTTAATCACCACCATCTTCAATGACAGTTAAAGCGCATTGTCAGTTGTGAGGAACCTTGTGTTTCATGCTTGCACTAAGCACATTGAGATGCACTATCATTTTGTGAGGGAGAGGTTTATTGCTGGAGAGATCATTTTGGTATATGTGCCCACACAAGAGAACATTGCACACCTTCTCACAAACGGTTTGCTTGGGGAGAAGTTTGAAGATTTCTGCAAAGCTTTGGGCTTACTTCCTTTTGTGGATTGATTCCACATAGTTTGGCACTTCCTTATAGATGCGTGCTAGCTCCTTGTTCACCGCATCATTCCCAAGGGGTATTTGTTGATATATTTAGGTGGTGATGTGTGTGAACATACTAGGACCACCAAGGCACTTTTTTCCCTCCTTAGGAGGTTTTTTCCCCCAGCTTGTATATATGCCTATTACCTTAATGGACTACTTATCTTTGTACATGCTCTTGGTAATACATTTAGTAGTGTGTGTTGTGGTCCAAGCTTCTTTTTCTTCTTCCTTGTGCTATTCACGTGCTTTTGTAGACCTCCAACTCCAACAAAGTGATCATAGACTTTAGGGATGAACTTAATTTGATTCTTCCTACCACATGAGTCATGGGTTTAGCCTCCTAACTTCACGAGATTCTTTTCTTCTCTTTTACATTTATCTTTATCCAAGATAAATATGATTAGAAACATAAACATAAACCAAAACCATAACTGAAACTAAAATTGAAATTGAAAGTGGGACTGGGACAAGGATCAAAATCAGAATTGAAATCAGAATCGGAAGTGGAATCAAAAGCAAAAGTAAAAGTGAATAGTGAAATAGAGATTAAACACCAAAACAAATAGAAACTGAATCCTTTGTAGTGATGCATGGAGAGCTCTAATACCATTGTTACCAGGATCTTAACTCACACTATTGTGAAGGGCTTGCAGTCACGCAGATCAACTCCAACTACACATTCCAAATGATGGTGCACGTCGGATGCTTTAGGCAAAGTCAAGTGAATCATGTTTACGCTTGGCTAGGCCTACTATAGCACTTGGGAGCAAGATGTTAGTAATAAAAAACTTATTCATATCATATTCACGTGGTCAAAGGACAGGCAAATCGGTTTGCACAAAATTATCATTTTTTGAAGAATATTTGTTTCAAGACCTTTTGATTCACGAAAACATTGGAAATATATCAAAATTTTCTTGAATGCAGATCCTATCCATAATTATCAAAATGAAAAGTTAAGTACGTCAAGATGTTCAAAGCATATAGAAATGCCATCCATTGAATCGTGAGTTGTCATTGATGTTTCGAATAAAATATTGTATTACTTGCATAAAACGAGTTAATTCGGAGTTCAACTAACATTAACTATTACTTCAAAGTTGTAGTCAACAGAAGAGATGAGTAGTGGATCTTAGTTTAACAGAAAAGATGAGTTGTGGATTTGAGTTTTTTTTAAATAACTGCATGAATTAAGTAGCATACATATCTCGCAAATTTTAGGTTTAGATTTAGGAACTAAAACAAAAACCAAACACTTCAAGTAACACAAAAACAAAAATAAAAATCAAAGCATGAACAGAGATCGAAATCAAAATCGAAATCAGACACAAAACAAGATAATGATTGGATACTCGAAGTCAGATAGTGCAAAAATACCTCTATAGAGACAGACACAAGCTTTAATACTACTACAAGACCTTATAGTCATGCATGCATAGAGACTAAAAAATATCAAAACATATAGGAAAAATGATGTGTAAGAGATGAAACAATACATATTATTGGGTATACCCCGAACTCACTCTATCTAATGAGTCTCTAGAGTGTGTCTATTTATAGTTTTTTTATTACACTCAAATGTAAAAGTTACAATAAAAGCTTGGCTTTCAGAAAGCAAGCATGTGAGTAAAAAATTGCTCAATTTTATGGTAAACCTAAACTATTATTTACAAGAGTTATGTTTTATAGTGACACTTATTTAGAACTACTGTTTAATAAATTTATGGAAACAACACTCTATGTGGGTTTTTATTTACAAAATATATGGCAAATATATTTTTTTCTTTATGTCCAGATGCATCTGAATAAGTCCATGCCCTCACAAACTTTTAGGTGCTATATGAAAACACAAAAGCATATTGAGATCTCACTAAAAATAAAATCCATATTCAACATTTCATAGGTGATAAGCTCAAAAGTTCCCCACCCTTGTAGAGAAGGTGCTTAAGGAAAGAAGCTTCATGTGAGAAAAGCTCTCATTTATGTTCAAAGCTACTATGAAAAAATGTTGTAAACAAAAGAATCTCTTGCCAACAAGCTCTTCTCGAAGATGCCGTTGGACGCTTTTCACCCTTTTGTGGTTGTAGAGTGTATTAAGTGAAACAGTTTGAAAAAATCCGCAAGATGGAAACAATGGTAACTTTTGCATCAACAAGAGTAAGCCATCGCGGAGAGCTTGCTCACTCTATAGGCTATGAGCGTCGAGAATTCAGAATCTCAAGAATTCGGAATCAGAGAGTGTTGCAAGTTGCAACGAGAAGAATCCCTTTTCGAGGTACTTACTGAACATGTCCATGTCCCTATCTTAGTGCGTGAAATCAGACAGCGTACATGACAAAGCGGGCAGCGACTCTGCGAGACAGAAGAACAGTATGGTTTACTCGTGGGGCTTGTGGGAGGAAACTCTATGCGCGCTGATGCCGCTGCTTCCAAGTTCGATGACGCGGAACATCATATTGGAGCATCGATCGAGATTGTGTGAGAGCTGAAACATCAGCAAGAAGAAAAAAAGAATTGACCATTATCTGAGAGAGAGAGAGAGAGATTATGGAGGATCAATATCTAGAAAGAGGGTTCTCTGTGCTTGTGCTCGCCATCGCGGTACATGCACTTGTCTTCCTTCTGTGGAAGATAAGCAAGAGAAGCGTCGATAGCGCAGAAGCACGTTTTCCGAGAGGCCCCAAAGGTTGGCCAATTGTAGGCAATCTGCCGCTTCTAGTGTCGCTTCCGCATCGACAGTTGGCTGAGCTCTACTTCAAGAAGGGCTATGGAGCCATCATCGGCCTTCGTCTGGGTACTCGTCGTGCTGTCCTCGTCTCGGACGCAGCTCGCGCTCTTTTACGGTCCTGAAAGGAGTGTAATCTTCGGCGCTCACACTCATCGCTGGATGCAGCTGCGCAAAGTTTATACCCTGCAGCTCCTTACCCCAAAGCGCCTCTATGAAATGCGCGAAGCTCGTTACAGCGAGGGGCGCCGCTTGCTTCGCCGCCTGCGCGATAGGTCGGGCACCATCGTTGAGCCTGGAACTTTGATCGCCGAAATGAACGCGGCCGCTATGGCCCGTCTGATCCTGTCGAAGACCCTGGATGAAGTAGCTCCCGATATGCCACAGCTTATGCGCTCCGTCCAGAGCAAAGCCACGCCCACAATAGGAGACTTCATAGCTTACCGGTCCTTCACGGACGCCATCTTCAAAATGAGAATGAAGCGCCTCCATCGCCGGCTGAACGCGGCCTTGGACTCCATTCTTGAGGAACGAAGCCATCTCATTTCACGTCTGCCAGCCGACCAGCTTCCTGATGATTTTCTTCAGGTGCATTATATCTTCTCACTTATTTCTGTTAAGTATCAGAAACGCTTAGTATTACAAAGCGATGGATTCTTTCAAATTAAAAAAAAAACATTCACTTTAATAACTTTTTTTGTGAGAGTACAATGAATTGAAAACACACTCACACATTCAATCTCGTAAAATAGAGGCACCCATCTTCAATTTCGTATAGTAGAGGCACCCATTTATGAGGAACTCATAGATACATGCCTTGTCAAGACTTGAACTCTAGACTTCCTTCTTAAGATTCAAGGCCCCAAACCACTTGGTTAAGTGGGCTTGGATTTTAACAATTATTTGGTTTTCTCTTGTTTTAAAAAGTTTCAAATTAATTCCTTAAATTGGTCAAATATCGGAAATTAATTTAATATATTCATCCTTCTAATCAAAATCAAGATAGATACGAATTATTTTGGTATGATTTGCGTCTTATGCCTATTATATTTGGGTATTTGCCTATTGCATCATATTGAACCGTTCATTTTCGTAGCTTGGAAAAAAAAAAACAACTTTCATTATATTTCCTCTTCCATAAAGTCTTTTTAAGTTCTAATTCTTTCTTCTTTTTTTGTAAATCAGAAATAGTATCCTAGTTTATCTACTTAAACAGGATTTTGGCGTTCTAAATAGTAAAGTTTGAAATATTTTCATGAAATAATGACATATCTTTTTTTTTACCGAGATCCATGGAAGCAAATAGTGTGATAGATAACAACCAATACTCATGTGCCTTATCACTTTGCAGTTTCACTGAATTTCGAGATAACTAGTGCTAAAAGAAAAACAATATCACATAAAAGATTAAAATTCGTGGATAAAAGTCTTCTTAAGAATTATAAGCACAAGATCTTACGCAACTGAAAAGTTTTCAACATGGACTTCTGAAGCATTCAGTTTTGAGAACTTCTCATAAAGTTTTTCATGGACGTGAAATGATTCTGGTACCGCTTTATTTGATAAAGCAAATACTCTTAAACAAGAAAAGATATTTCTATGATCTGATTGGCGCACTGGTTAATATATATAGAGGACATTGTTAATCTAAAGATGATTGAGTATATGATATGAAAATGAAAAATTTGATGCAGTAAATACACTTTTAAATATTCTCTTTAAAAAGTAAAACAATGTAATCCGCTTCAAATTTGGATATTTCTTGCCTTTGTTCAGGTTGTATTCATTGAGTTGAATAATAAAATCTTATTGATTTACGTACTAGAAATTATATTTTTTTAGATTACTTTGAAAATGAATCCATTGTTTTAATTCTTCAATAAAAAAATATTCCAATAGAACAATCATTGAATAATCCAATCATTTGTACGATACGTTGCTAAGAAGAGGATATCAAATGTCTCATGGAGGTGGCTCGATCAAATGTCTCATGGATGTGGCTCGATCAAATGTCTCATGGAGGTGGCTCATCCCTTGAGAACTACATTTGGAAACTTTCCAGAGAACATTTTGTAATTATCCACAAAAAACTATGGTTTTGAAGGGCACTTCATTACATGTTGTATGAAGGCCTTAAGTAAATTGCTTTATTTATTAACCATTTCTCAAAGGGACCAATTGCCTCTTCTTAATTAAAAGGTCTATTGTAATTACAACTCTAGGTTCCAACTTCTGTAGAGAAATCTTAAGTAAAATAGTATATCTCTAGGGTTAGGGGTGAAAATTATTGAATATATAGCAAGGTCTTTTTTACTTACACCCCACCTATGGCTTTTGGAGCACTGAAAGAGATTCATTGAGAAGCTCAAGTCAAATGATGTAATCAAATCCATTAATGATAAAAATACACTTTTCTATGTTCTTTTGCCTATTGTCTGAGGAGATCACTTTGTATATCGTATCTCAAATTTGTGTGGATTGTTCTCTCATATGCAGGATTTTTTACCCATGAATTTTGTGTATATGACACTGAATTTGTTATCCATGGTATTGGGAGCCCAAAAAAGCCCCCTGTCATGGAAACAAAGGAGAAGGGCATGCTAAAAAATTGCAACTTCTCCTCTAGCATCTTTGTGGCAGGCTTTTTTCTTAGACTTCCTATGCCTTATAGGCACATGGTTAGGCATGTGGGCACATCAAATGGATTTGTCAAGAATATTTTATAAATCATTGTTAAAGCTTTCCCATATTATTTTTCTCATTGTCTCTTGAAATTATTGTGTATATCAGGTTTTCAAAGTTTTTTGTCTTTATCATGTGAAGCCATTTGACCATAGTTTGTATGTTAGTATAATACTCAAAGTATTATCCATGTCAAATGGAGGTAAAAAAAATCCTGCAAACAAAAACAAGGGGAAATGCGTTACAAGCAATTTGTAGACACTTGTCCTTCATTTCTATGACAAGGACTTTGTTTTGGCACGTCAAATAGATGTTTCAACCATGTTATGCGCATCACAATGACTAAGAATCCAAAGTGATTATCTAAACAATTTGAAGGCACAAGATATATATGGCATAGAGAGACCAAAAATACTTTATCAATACCCTAAGTGATCTCGAACATTTTTTCAAGGCCAAAAAAGAGTAGAATTAGTGTCCAGTAATACTAGCTATATCCTCATTGGAGTTCATCTTATTTAGAGATACTTTGTAAGGGCATGGAAAAAATATTACGCAAAATACATTGTTTTTTTTTTTTAAATGGAGGTTCGGCCGAGGCCTACTCCCACCGGACTTTAACTTTGAAATTACAACTGTACAAGAAAGGCATAGTACCCATGGGGACCCCCCTTATCCCACAAGAACAGGGGTTAGACTCAGACCGGGAAGGACTTACAACATCACGCCCGAAGGCAGCATCACGCCCGAAGGCAGTATCACGCCCGAAGGCAGCATCACGCCCGAAGGCTCAGGTAAACGGCCCGAAGGCAGCATCACGCCCGAAGGCGCAGGTGTCCCGCAGCACAGGGGGGTTGAACCCCACGCCCCCGCCTCAAGAGGCGAGGGATTCAACCACTAAACCAGGCTTCTGGGACAAAATACATTGTTTTGTAATGCATGTTATAGGGTGAATAAACTACTATCAATAGTACTAAGAATGGTCTTTCTAACTCCCATATCAAGATAAAAGTAGCACATGTTATTGTATTCCATGTAGGAGCAAGATCAAATGAAGTGAAAAAACTATGATGTGAGGTAATATGTTTTCTTGCACCACTATCAAAATACCAAACATTGAAGTCTACTAGAAACAAGCACAACTCATGAGAAGTTGGATCATAGGTGCAATGTATACGAAGCACCCATTCCTTCTCTACAAGGTTGGTGAATTATGTTTTATGTGTATAGGTCTCTGCAACAACCATATAAGCTCCTTCTTCTTTGCCTCTTTTGCAGCTAGTTTAGGACAACTCTTAATGGCATGATCATTTTTCCTTATGTCTTTGTTTATTGACTTTGTAGCATAAGCACAGATTTGCTTACTAGTAGACAAAATCCATTTAGCTTTGCTTCTCTCTAAATAATAAAGTTGGATAAAAAGTACACATAATTGAAGTGTTTTTCCTACATTGATTCTTTTTATAGCAAAAGGGAAACTAAACCCGCAAAGATGAAGGCATTTGGATTCACTTTCATCATCAATCAAAGCAAAGAAACAAAATTTTGGTATGAACATGGAAGATCATTAAGACTCAATGCCATCTACAAAAAGTTTTAGATATTGGTCTAACCATCACATGTGTGTGTAGTACAAGGGCTAAGCATAACTAAGGTCGCTAGCTTGGGGGATATCCTAAGATACTTGAGGAGTCATGGAAATGAGTGTACATGACGACCACATGTGCACACTAGAGCATTTAGGTCGTTGCTATTTTAGGTGCAGAGGGTAAAAGAACTCTCAAAGGGCTAATCGAATTAACGGTCAAACATACAGAATGCTTCAAATTGCATATAAATTGAAACTTCCAAAATTGATAGTACTTGTTTTAAACATTAGCAAAAAGAAATTGTGTTCTCGCATGCAACTTATGTTAGGATAAAATATTGAATTTCTTTGAATTTCTCGGATATTATTTGTTCCACTTTCACAACGTGTTGATCGATTGAAATTTCTTATATGAATAATGGAACCTGCTCATCGATTGAAATGTCTTACATGAATGATGGGAAGGCTTCAATAATGAAAGCACTCACATAATTACATATCTTCTCAGGTTCTTTCTGTCGGCGAAAACAGACGATTCAGAAGGAGTACTCTCACCCCCGCTGATATAAAAGCAATCATGTCGGTACGTATGATATGTGTTCCGAACTCATTATTTTATTTTAGAGTAATTAATTTTAAGTTTTGTGAAAATATCGAAGTAAACCAACAAATGTAAATAATTTTACTGATACATAGTTATAGCGAAGACATATTTATACATCCACACATTCGGATCAAATCAAGAGTATATACGTATACACATAGAATCATGCATATGCATGCTGTACCATTCCATTCCGAAAAAACCACAAATATATGCATGCATACATACATACATATATACATGCATGTGTATACACACATTCATAGATGCATACATATATACATGCATAAATACATACATAGATGAAAACATACACACACATACTTACATATATAAGTGCATGCATGCATGAAATCCATACATAGTTACATACACATGCATGAATACATACATACACGCATATACATCCATACATCATTCGTTCATTCATATATAAATGCATATTTACAAACAACAGACGTACATACATACATTATACATACATGCATACATACATCGATGTATGTATGCGTACATACATGG
>MU262380.1:0-69030 GCA_020310875.1 Ceratopteris richardii | reverse complement strand
TACACACATATACACACGTGCATACATACACACACATGCATACACACATACATACACAACATATATACACATATGCATACATACACATACACACACATATACACACATACATATATACACACATATACATTTACACACACACATATACACACATGCATGCATACACACATGTATACATAAATATACATATTTTAGGTCTAGATATGTAAGATTAGGGTTTTAGGATTTAGGCATACATATCACTCAATTATATTTATATTAAGAAAAAATATAGAGAAAAATAAGAAAAAAAATTGAATATATAAATAAATATATATATAAAATATGATTAGGGTTTAGGAATAGGGGTTTAGATTTTATAGGGTTTAAGTATTTATGTTTTAGTATTTCAGATTTAAGTCTAAGTCTTTCAGATTAGGGTTTAGGGTTTAATACTGTAGATAACATATATACACAAACACACATATACATATAATACATAACATCATGTAGAACACATGCATACAAAAATATACATTATTTAGATTTAAATCTTTAAGATTATGGTTTTAGGGTTTTAACACCTACATAACATATATGCACACATACACATGCACATATAATACATATATACATGTATATACACCTGTATAAAGAAATATACATATTTTAGGTTTAGATTCTTTAAGATTAGGGTTTTAGGGTTTAGACATACACATAACTCAATTATATTTATATTAAGAAAATATATAGAGAAAAATAAGAAAAAAATCTCAATATATAAATAAATATATATATAAAATATGATTACTGTTTTAGGATTAAGGGTTAAGATTTTATTGGTGTATAAGTATTTAGGTTTTAATATTTCATATTTAAGTCTAAATCTTTAAGATTAGGGTTTTAGGGTTTTAACACCAACATAACATATATACACACATACACATACACATATAATACATATATACATGTAGATACACATGCATACAAAAATATACATATTTTAGATCTAGAATTTTAAGATTCGGGTTTTAATTAAATATATATAATTAAATATATAAATTTAAATATATAAAAATAGGATTACGTAAGGAAAAATCTGAATATATAAATAAATATATATATAAATAAGATAATTATATATACTAAATAATATACAAAAGAACTAGTGTTTTAAATAATTTAATTAAATATATATAATTAAATATATAAAAATAGGATTATGTAAGGAAAAAAATCTGAATATATAAATAAATATATATAAAAAATAAGATAATTATATACATAAATAAATATAAAAAGAACTAGTGTTTTTAAATAATTTATAAATATGTATAATTAATTTTATAAAATTAAATATATAAAAATAGGATTACGTAATGAAAAATTCTGAATCTATAAATAAATATAGCTATATATATAAAATAGGATAATTATATAGATAAATAAATATAAACAGAACTAGTGTTTTAAAAAATTTAATTAAATATTTATATTAAATATATAACAATAGGATTAAGTAAGGAAACAATCTGAATATATAAATAATATATATATATAAGGTAGGATAATTATATAGATAATAAAATATGATTAAATATATAAAATAGGTTTAAATTTAATCATTTTAAATAGAGTGAATATATATATAATACACCAAACACACATACTTATAAACCTATCTATATTCACATATATATACATATACACATATATATACACATGCATACATATATATACATGTTTTAGCTCTAGGTCATTTGGATAGGGTTTTAGGGTTTTAACACCTACATAACATATATACACACATACACATACACATATAATACATATATACATGTATATACACATGTGTATAGAAATATACATAATTTAGGTCTAGATCTTTAAAATTAGGGTTTTAGGGTTTAAGCATACATATAACTCAATTAAGAGGAAACAAATCTGAATAAATAAATAAATATATATATAAAATAGGATCAATCAAGAAAAAATCTGAATATATAGATAAAATAGGATAGCTATATAGATTAGGGTTTTAAGTTTTTTAGGTATTTAAGTATTTAGGTTTAGTATTTCAGATTTAAGTCTTTAAGAGTTAGATTTTTAGGTTTAATAAAAAAACAAATGTTCTGTTAAATGCGCTTTTGCTGTCAGAAGTGCATTTAATCTCTTTTCGGGTTCTTGAGAGTGGAAGGGGTCTGAATAATCAGAGGCCCTATACTTGATTTTCCCAAATCAACTCACTCACATGACCTTTCGTTTAAAAACAACTCTGCTAATCGAACTTTCTAACAAAAAACTCGAGCTCATTCCTTTACAGAATTACTTGTTCATATTACAATCAATACATCTCAGTACACAACGCAAGGATAAACATTACCGTAACACAGACTTACAGTAAACAACATACAAATCAGCGATTCGATACTTCACTTAATGTAAACATTACCGTAACCCAATCTTACGGTATAGGTGCAGATAATCTAACAAAACAAAAAGACACACCAGTACACAGAATTCTCAAACACACACTACAGAAACTCCACAAAACGTCTCACCCAGACAGACAGTCTGGTGATCCTCTGGTTGTCACCGAAAGTGTCTTTTCATTGCTTTATAAAAAGTTACAACTCATCACAACGACCTTTCGGTTCGTGCGGAATATGAAAAGGAAAAGGTTTACAATTGCGAATCCAGCGGCTTACACTGGCATGCACAGTGGACTTGAACCCGCAGGTATACAAAATTCTATGGTTCATCTATTATACCCTGTAGATACATTGTTCTAACTAATTTAAAAGTTCTAGCAATTTTATTTTTTAATGAATCTAACATCTGTTTCAGGATTTCGGGTTCTTCTAGCTGAGCATCAGTTCTTACTGAACTGGTTGCAATTACCTGGCTCATCAAAATTTCTGTCTATGTTTGCAGAAAAGCTTCCTGTAGGTAAAAATCATTTGCTAAAGCTGCATCCCAGTTCACTTTCATGTCTGCAATCCCTTTATCAACTCTAGATAGTCTTTCGGCTTGAGCACCCAGTTGGTTCTCTCTTCTCTCCAACTCTTGATTCTGAAATTCTATGGTCCAGTAATAAGCATCTCTTTCTCTTCTTATCCCTGGTATCTCCTTCTGTAGCTGAGTGACCAACATCATCTGGCTTTTAAGAGCAGCATTTGATTCATATAGGTTTGTAGTTGCAAACTCTAGCTTCGTATTGTTTTGCTTTAATAAAGCCCTCATTTCCTGTCCTTTCTGTACTCCATCCAATTGTGCTCTAGTCTCTTCTAACAAATTTCCTAGTGCTATGCGTGCATCCTCTTTATCTTTGACTAACTGCCGTAAGTGAAGAATTTCTGCATCAGCAGCACATAATAAATCATCTTTTACTTTGACTTCGACCAAGGCAACATCTCTTTGATTGATTACGATCTCCTGTTGAGCAAGCTGTGGTTCAAGCTGGCTAATCTAGAAGTGCAGATTATGATTCTCTACTTTGACTAAATCTACTTCTTCCTGCAACGGAGTGATATCTGCTTCAAGGGTATCCACCTTATGCTGCAATTCCTAACGAATATTTTTGTCACCATTCTTAATTGCACCGGAAGCTGCTGGGAAAATTGAATAAGCATGCGTCCCATAGATTCTAATTCTATGAACATAGGAATTGGAGGAAGTAAAGGAGGAAGTGGCTGAAATGAAGAGGTTAAAAGATGAGTGGAATCCGGTGGAGCGTAATTGAGTGAGGAGGATGAAGCGGTAGGTTCCTCAGGAGCAAGGGGTGGAACAGGAACAATGGGTGGAGGAATGGGTTGCAGAGTATTAGCTGCTTCGGTAAGTTGCTGCGTAGTCACTTTGGGTTGGGCAATTGGAGATTCTACTGCTGTAATCAATTCCCGAAAAAGTTCTGCAATAATTACCTGTGTATCTTCTTGCACCTCTTGTTTGGACTGCTGTTGAGATTGGTCCTTAGAAGATATGACTTTCGAATCAGTAGAAACACTTTGATCGTGTTGCTGGTTTGGAGATGATTGAGCTGATGACTCATGGTGCATTGATGTAGCTGTGTCGTGGAAAGTCTCTTCTTCATGTCCTTCTTCTTCATTGTTGTCTGCTTTATTTCCATCAGCAGATCCCTGCACTTGACTGTCAGACGAACTTATTCCTGATGCGTTTTCGACGGAGGAGCTAGAAGACGTGATCGCAACAAATCTCCTTTGTTAACCTCTTTAATAACCGAAACGCATTCACGATGAATGCGCCGGAAAAAATAGGAAGAAAAATTGATAGGCTCTCTAGCAGCCATATCAATCACTGAGTAAAATGGGCGAGATATCCCATAAGTTCGTTTCTGCAGGTTTAAGATGGCTACTAAAAATTGTAAAGCTTTTCTTTCAGATTCAGGTCGACAGAGTATCGCATACTCATTCGAAGAATATCTGGGAGATAATTGAATCACGGTAGTGACCAGAAGGTTAGGGCCATTCTCTCGTCCTTCCGGAGAGAGTCGAAAAGCATCAGCAAATGACTGCATTGTGATTACAGTATGAGATGGTAAAGAGGTAATTGGCCAACTCTGCTCCGTAGCAGGTGTGGCAGCGATGGCGGCAATGATCTGGGCGCACAACGGGTGATATTCCACTAAATGCTAAGGCAATTCAGTGAAATTGGACAACCCACGGACGCGCAAGAACTCACCAACATCTGCAAGGAGTCCATCACGGAACGCAGCGAAGTTGGCTAATGCTTCCGTGATGCGCACGCAATGTAGTCTCAAAGACAGAGTGAATACAGGAAAGACAAAGCACACAGAGCACACAGACACAATAGCGATTAACAGCGAAACAAAAGAGATTAAGTAGATACTTGGCAGCTGGAGGCGATCGAAATTGTTAATCATCGCACGATGTTGAGATGATAACCTCATAACTACAGGGTGCATGCATGAGTAGGATCAATAACAAAAGGCAGCTATTATTCATGGTTATGTAGCAAAAGGAGGAGTTTATGGTTTTTAAGCAACTAACACGCAAAACTAAAAAGGAAAAGAAAAGAAAAGAGAAAAAAGAAAAAAAATACGCGGGCAACCGCAGAACACTTCAGTGCGAATCAGGTGCTTGATGATACGGCCGTAACTTTGACAATTTGATTTTGCATTATAAAAGAGCACAAGTTGTCCTACCGTAAAAACTGGAGTTTTAAGATACCGATCATGTCTACGAGCTTGCCGCAACTGCACTTCTTGAAGAGTCAGAAAACTTTCCCAGCAATGCTCATCTAATTCTCTGAGTGTATCCAACCGATATGACAAAGAATCTTCAGGTATCAACTTCTGAGTTATGGCGACGCGTAAACTAGGCACTACAACTTCCATTGGAGCGATTGCTTCCAATCCATAAGCAAGCTTGAAAGGAGTTAGTCCAGTGGCAACTTTGTAAGTAGTCCGGTACGCCCATAATACTGCAGGTAGTAACTGATCCCATCTTTCTGGTGATTCCAGAATCAATTTACGAAGCATGCTCAGCAAGGTCTTGTTGGTACTTTCAGCTAAGCCATTAGTACGAGGATAATACGGTGAACTGAATTTATGCAGAATCTGAAATGTGTGAGCACTCGCATTAAATTCTTGACAAAGTGTGTTCCTTGATCTGTTACAAGTTCCAAAGGTAATCCATATCGTGGGAATACGTCTTTCATTAGACATTTTGCCACCGAAACAACTGTGGCGGACCGTAAAGCCCAAGCTTCTGCCCATCTGGTAGCATAATCTGTGCATGTCAGAATATATCGATTGTTGCTAAGGATTGTTGTAGGTGTAATTGGTCCAATAAAATCAAGACCCCATTTCTTAAAAGGTTCCAAAGGTAAGACAGGCTGCAGAGGAAAGAAATGGCGTTGTAAAGGCTGTCCAGATCGCTGACAATTGTCACATTGCTGCACAAATTGAGTCACATCTTTGTACATAGTAGGCCACCAGAGCCCCCTTTGCAGAATTTTTCAGTGCGTTAAATCTGCTGCAAAATGTCCACCGAAAGGTATTGAATGTGCCAGAGCGATTCCTGAGTTTACTTCATGGGGAGGAATACAATGAAGTAAAACCCGAGTGTGATCCATATAGTACAACTGGCCGGCAATCAACCGAAATCTGCGACTGTAAACTGCAATTTTCTACCGAAGTTTGAGAAGGAAGACATCCATCAGTAAGAAAGGTTAATAACTGATCATAGTAAGTAGGTGTTACAGGAGCTTCTACAGATTCATCACTAGTTGGTTCAGTAACATAAATTGCTGGTGTGGTATCATCAACAATGACCGGAGCTTCACCGGAATCTAGCCGAGAAAGAAAATCTGCTAATGCATGTGCAGTGCCGGGTCGATGAATCACTTCATAATCAAACTCTTGTAACAATAAAACCCAACGTGCCAAATGACCACCTAAATGCTGCTGCCTAACCAGATACACCAGTGCAGCATGGTCTACATGAAAGATGAATTTTCGGCCTAGCAAATAATGCCGGAATTTCTTTACAGAATACACCAAACCAAGACATTCTCTTTCAGTTATTGAATAATTCTTTTCAGCAGGAGCAAGCCGTCGACTTGAATAATAGACAGGCCGAAATCACTTATCAATTTGTTGCATTAAAACACTTACAATGGCTATATCTGATGCGCCTACAAAAACATGAGATGGGCATTCCCAATCAAGAGGTTGTAGAATTGGAACCTACGTTAATAATCCTTTTAGACGATCAAACGCAGTTTGACATTCCGGTGTCCAATCAAACTGTCAAGGAGTACTAGTGATTAGCCGATTTAGGGGTATTGCCAAATGGGCAAGCCACCGTAAATGTCGACCATGCCACCTGACTTGACCCATGCATCGCATGACTTCTTTCGGAGTAGTAGGTACAGGTGCTTCTAACACGGCTGCAATTTTGTCTGGATCAACTTGTATGCCATGTTTAGATACAATGTGGCCAAAAAGTTTACCACAAGAAACCGCAAAAATAGATTTGGTGGGATTTAGGCAGTCGGTATTCACGACATTTCTCAAAGCAACACCATAAATGATACAGGTGTGCTACCATCTTACCGAATAAAGAGAAATCATCTAGATATACTTGCATAAAAGAAGTAAGATAGGGTGAGAAGATTTCCTGCATACAACGCTGAAAGGTGCTAGGAGCATTTCCTAATCCAAACCACATGACTGTACAAGCAAAAACACCCCAATTCGTAATAAACGTTGTTTTTGGTATATCTTGCTCAGCCATTCGGACCTGGTTATAACCACTATAACCATCGAGAAATGAATACATCTCATGTCCAGCCACTCTGTCCAGCATTGTATCAAGAAATGGAAGAGGAAATGGATCAGGTACGGTAGCTGCATTTAATTTCTGGTAATCGACACATATTCGCAGCTACTTGTTTTTCTTTGGTACAATCACGATCGGAGAGATCCATTCAGCGTGCTCAATAGGTACAATGAATCCTACCTTTAATAGGCGATCAAGTTCTGCTTTTACCTGTGCTGCATAGTTGGGATTCATACGGTAGCTGGGTTGTTTAATCGGCTTTGCTTCTGGTTTGAGCATGACCCGATGTTGATAGATGCGAGGGTCCAGACCTTTCATATCACGGTAATCCCATGCAAAAACATCAGAGAACTCATGAATAAGTTGAATCAAATCAGCTTGAAACACCTCAGACAATCCTTCCTTTATCTTGATAGGTCGTGGGTTTACTTCATCTCCCAAATTATATGTAATTAACTGATCTTTGGGAACATAGAATTGACGAGGTTTGCCTGGATTTTCAGCTGACTGTAAAAGATGTTGTAGAGCGGCTTCTTCCATAGCAACAGTATCTTCGGTCTTCACTTCTTCGGTCAGAGGCACCACCGTATAGGCTGTCGGACTCTATATATCTACAATAGATTGAAGATCTACAGTACTTAAGGAAATCAGATCTTCATTGTTCTTCAGAAATGCTTCTTCTTCATCGTCAGATAAGCCATCCAACATGTGGACTAGCTCTGCTACATATGGTCTGGCATGGAGTTCACAGGGCTGAATAGCATCTAGTTTGGCAACATATTTACGGTGGTTTTCCTTAAAAGTAAGTTCCTGCGCTAACCAATCCTGTATAACCTTAGCCTGTTTCAACCAGGGTCAGCCGAAAAGGAGATTATAGTCAAGACTAGACTATGGTACTTCTAAGACTACAAAAGTCATTTTAAACGTTGTACCCTGCAAAGTTATCGAGACATTCCATACGAGTCGTACCGGATGAACTCGAGATTGGTCAGCCATTCTAACAAAAAACTGGACAGGCTCAATTTGGGTCCATCCCAACTTCTTGCAAAGTGCTGCAGTGGCGATGTTTACACGAGACCCACCATCAATTAGTACTTGAGTAATCTTGTGGTTTTGTACCATACCGTAATTAAAGGGACCGAATGATCCACCGTCGAATCAGCTTCCGGTTGTACCGTTGTTGTTGCTGGAATGCAGGAAGACCCAGGACTGAGTTGTTGCTGAAATTGCTGCCGAACTCGTGGCACTAATGAAAGTAACTGTCCAAGAGGGAGACTAATGGATGCCTTAGATAAAATTTCCCATGCTTGATCTGTTTGAATTGTACTTTTCACCGATTCTGAAGATGATGCGCCTGTTACTGGGGTAGAATCTTGTTCCTGTGATCCTTCCTTTGGCAGTGGAACTTGTGGCACCGAAATTGGATCTCGGAACACTGGAGGTTCTTTGGTGGTCCATTGACTAGCTTTGTCATACATTTTTTGCTCTTCATCGATGCCAGGTTCAAACACTTCTGTTGCTAGGTGTAACTGCTTACCAAATCTTGTTTGAATCACTACGGCCTGAGTTTCCACTGGTGATATATAAACCATATTGGTCATTGCGTTCTGACGCTCCTTCTTCCTCTGATCATATTCGGTTGCATCTTTACAGAATCTTCGTATGTGGCCTAACTCACCGCAAAAATGACAACGAGGGGGTGGCAAAGAATTACCTTCCTGTCATGTTCCTGTCTGCCAGGGATTTGTATTGTAATTTGTATTCCGCTGTCCTCGATAATTTCTGTATCCTTGTTGCTGATTATTTCTCATCTGAGGTGGTACATAATCAGTGGTTGGCTGCTCCGGTTCTTGTATGATAGCACTTACAGTTGCTGGTCCCTGCACTTTGGCATTATATGCACAGTTTTCAGTGGAATGTCCGGTTGTATTGCAGATAGCGCAATACATCTGATTAAGTGCACATGTGGTACTGGTATGCCCTCGATTATTGCACTTGGTGCAGTACATCTATCTAGCCGGATCTTCTGCAACATTTTTACTGGCTTTCAACCACTCCAAGTCTTCGGTAAAGCCTCCAACCTTATGTTCGAGCTGCAAGGCCATTGCAATAACCACATCTAATGTCATAGCTCCCACACAACGGATGATCATAATCTGTTTGAGCTGCAGAGTCAAACCATTAATAAACCAGTGAGTGATGACATCATCTGGTAAATTAGCATGTGCCGGAGGTAGTTGTCTCAAATGAGTTCTGAATAGGGTGGCATATTCCTGCACTGTTTGATTCAGCTTCTGTCTATTATTTTGTAGGTAATCAAAAATTTCGGCAGGGTTCTTCTTCAGCCGGAATCTCTGCAAAAACGCATCCCTTACCGCTTCATAGCTGCCGAAATGGTTGATATCATACTCTGTAAGCCACCTAGCTGCTTCATTAACTAATGTGGGCTGGAATACTATGGCCTTGTATGCCGGATGAGGTGGATGGTTCAGTACTGCATAACTTATTTCAAAGGTGCCTACATGAGCATCAGGATCATCACCTGGAAATCCACCAAATTTGGTGTAAGTTACTCCTGTTGGAACTGGTCGAGGTGGAAGTAGTTGTTGTTGCTGTTGTTGTTGTTGTTGTTGTTGTTGTTGTTGTTGTTGTTGTTGTTGTTGTTGTTGTTGTTGCCCACTCATGGTGTTAGTGGCGATACGGTTACAATTTCCTGAATTCTGAGGTGGTGTTTCTTGTTCTTCAGAATCTGTATGGTCAGACTGCTCACCTTCCGGTTCGAAAATAGTGCTTAACTTCTTTCAAATATCTAATTCGAATAGCCTACCCTCTTCGGTAGTATCAAATGTAGGCAAGCTTACCCCGAAAAGTGGAGTCCGGAATGAAGATTCACCGGGAAGTATAATGCTATCACCAGAAAATTGTAAATTTTCTGGAACCCGGACCGAACTACCACCAGAATTAGTCAAACTTTCCCCAATCCAGGGTATTCTTGCACCTTCAATGATCTCTCTGGATAACACACCCCTATCCTCAGAGAGGTTTGAATCTTCACCAGATGGTGTCGAAATAACACCGAAATCTACCAGAATTGTAGTATGTTCTACCGGAATGCTACCGGAATCACTGCTAACACGCTTCATTTCTTCTACTACTAGGCTTAACCGCTCCGTGCTTCTGCCTCCTGACAATGTTCCTAATAAATTTGATATCTCCCAGGGCTGTCAGTCTCTCCTGTACTTCGGATACGAGTCACCGGACCGAGTAACCGGCATATATCACCTTTTCTACACTTGCATACTACTCTCCCTTACTGTCGAATCACAATTTGTCGATTCACAATCTATGGTTACCTTCCCACAATCACTTTGTAACAATCTGTTGCCACTTTTCGACAATCACTTTGCAACAATCTGTTGCCACTTCCCACAATCAATTTGTAATACTCGGTTGCCACCTTCCCACATACGGCGCCAGTATTAAATGCGCTTTTGCTATCAGAAGTGCATTTAATCTCTTTTCGGGTTCTTGGGAGTGGAAGGGGTCTGAATAATCAAAGGCCCTATACTTGATTTTCCCAAATCAACTCACTCACATGACCTTTCGTTTAAAAAGAACTCTGCTAATCCAACTGTCTAACAGAAAACTCGGGCTCATTCCTTTACAGAATTACTTATTCGTATTACAATCAATACATCTCAGTACACAACGCAGACATAAACATTACCGTAACATAGAAATACAGTAAACAACTTATAAATCAGCGATTCGATACTTCACTTAATGTAAACATTACCATAACCCAATCTTTATCGTATAGGTGCAAATAATCAAACAAAAAGAAAAGACACAGCAGTACGCAGAATTCTCAAACACACACTACGGAAACTCCACAGAACGTCTCGCCCAGACAGACAGTCTCGCGATCCTTTGGTTGTCACCGAAAGTGTCTTTTCATTGCTTTAAAAAAAGTTACAACTCATCGCAATGACCTTTCGGTTCGTGCGGAATATGAAAAGGAAAAGGTTTACAATTGCCAATCCAGCGGCTTACAGTTCTAAAATGTCCATATTGTAGCAGATGGCTTCTTTGGATCCTGAAGAGAGAATGGCATGTCCTTGCACACAGTGCAAGTATCAAATTTATCGGAACCGATGGATTTCTACTGCACATGTTAGAGAGTAAGATCCTTTGATAGGAGTTGACTGGAAAACCGACGCTATCATTTGCTATCATTCGCATGGTCCCCCAAGTGAGCAGATGGACCTAAATGACATTGCACCGGTAACCTCTCGTGGACAAAAGAGAGCAAAAAAGGACTTAGACGTACAAGAAAGCACTAATAATATTACACAGAATGAACATATGGAAGAGATGCTTGAAGCATTTTATGAGATGGACGAGGATCATGATGGTGAAGAAGGTGTCGAGAGTTTCATGGACACAACAAAAATTCCATGATCAGAAGTTGATGAAGTTTTCTTTGTGCTTTGAGAAAGAACATTTGCGAAAGGATAATACGGAGTGCTGAACTTATAGGTAATGTTAAAGAAATGATTCAGAGCCTCAATTAATTCATTTGCAAAGTGGGTGCCTCTATCTGACACAATTTCCAAAGAGAGACCAAATCGCAAAAAAGATCACAGGTTAAATACTTAGTGACTACCATAGCAATGGAAGATCAAATCACCCAGGCCTTAGCCTAGCAAGTGGCATAATCCACGCAAGTCAGGATGTAACGATTTTTAGTAAGGGTAGCGAGGGGCGTAATTGGACCAATGGAGTCCAATCCCCACCTTTGGAATGGTTCCACAGGGAGGATGTGCTGCAAAGGAAAATAATGTTGTGGTAAGGGTTAGCTAGTGTGTTGATAGGTATCACACTACCAGACATAATCATGCATATGGTGATGCATGGTCGACCAGCATAGACCACTCTACAAGATATTCTTATGCATCAACTAAATCAAAAATTGACCACTAATAGGCACAGAAGGAACCAATGCTAAGAGGATGGCACCTCATGCATTGGGACACATCAAATCCAAGCTTCTGGTGGATCAGCATGGTACAATTTACCACACTATACAAAATGCCGACTATATAGGGCTAACTTTTGTCTAGCAGTTATAGATAGGGAATCAGGTGGACACCTAGAAGTTAGAAAAGCCAGAGGAGTATCATAATATGAGTCTGTGAAATTCCACGAAACCAATGAGGATTTAGGTTCAACCATGTACATGGTAGGGGAGGAATCACCCACTCCAATTGGTGCTTTATCGGAATCTAACCAAGAGAGGAAATCAACAATTGCATGGTAAGAACCACGATCATAATAATCAAACTCTTGAAGGAGAAGAACTCATCTAGCGAGTCATCCACCCAAATTCTATTGTTGTAAGTCCCAATTGGAGCCTATGTAAGGAGTCCCTTAAGTCATTAACCAAGTGAGGGAAATCATTAAATGAGTTAACCAACATAGATAGCAACCATGCCAATGGATTTGATCAAGAAATCGCAAAGCTTTCATACGCAACTTTGCAGGTGGGGCTTACAAACTGACATGTACTTTATTAGGGTCAACTTGAATCCCGTAGTGAGATATAATATGGCCCTAGTACCTTGGCACACGAGAGAAAAAGATAGATTTATTTGGGTTGAGGCACAATCAATAATCTCTACACTAAAGAAAGCATAGACAAACATGTTGCTGATGTGCAATTAGAGCACTTGAAATAGAGAAATCATCAAGATAAACTAGCATGAAACTAATAAGATAGGAAGAATACATCTCCTACATATCGCGCTGAAAAGTACTAGGGGCATTGTGGATTCAAAACCACATGACTATGCATGTGTGGAATCCCCAGTTTCTAATAAAGGATATTTTAGGTATATCTTTCTCAACAATAAATACTTGGTTATAACCATTGTACCCATCTAAAAAGGATTACATCTCATGACCGGGGACTTTGCCAAGCATATTGTCTAGAAAGGGCAAAGGGAAGGCATCAACAATGATGGTGGCATTCAGTTTTCGATAGCTGACACAAATTCGGACTTGCTTATTCTTCTTAGGTACAATGAAAATTGGAGAGATCCATTTTGCATGTTTGTCTGGGAGTATAAACCCAACCCGTAGTAAGCGATCCAGTTCATCTTTTACTTGTTTAGCATAATGGGGGTTCATTCTATAGCTTTACTGCTTATCCAGATAAGCATCCAGTTTCAAGACCACTCTATGTTGGTAGATTCTAGGATCTAGAACTTGCATATCCTTATAATCCCATGCAAATATGTCAACAAACTCAAATGAAAATGCTAGAAGATCTTGTTTAAAAGATTCCTCCAACCATGATCTAATCTTTACAAGTCATGGGTTTAAATAATCACCTATGTTACAAGTAATTAACTGATCTTCCAAGACATAAGTTTACTACCCAAAGGCGTTTTCCATCCCATGACGTAGATGTTTTGGTAATTTTGCTAGGTCCAACAGATCATCCGGGCAAATTTTGATCGCCACCACAATAGGTTGAATAGTACAAGACTATAGGGATTAGTGGTCTAGTACATGTTGTAAGTCCACCATTCCCAAGGAGAGCATATGTTGGTAAGCGGAGAGGAATGTTGTCTCCTCATCATCCAAAATACCATCTGACATATGGACTGATTCAATGACATAGGTCCTAGCATGTGTTTTTAGAAGATTTAATATCATCAAGGCGAACAATGTTTCATCGGTGATTACATTTAAATATCAGTTCATGTAATGAACAATCTTGCAAGCCTTTGGCTTACTTTAACCATGGATCGCCAAAAAGTAAATTATAATCTAGGCTCGACTTAAGCAAATCCAGACCAACAAACATATAAAAGACTGCACCCTTTAGTGTAATAGGAATACTCCTAACTAACCCCACCGGACGGATCCTAAAGTGGTCAGCCATCCAAACAAAGAACTTGACTCGTTCAATTTTATTCTAGCCCAACTTCTTACAAAGAGCTGCATAGGCAATATTTACACCATAGCCATCATCTATGAGGACTTGTGTAATTTTGTGATTTTTATACCAAATTGTGATCAAGGGGAACATGTGAATTACTATTGTGTCTAGTTTTCAATGTATAGTGGCTGCAGCATGTGCTCAGATTGGGTCCAGATTAATGTGGTACTGAAACTATTGTTGATCTAGGTGGTTGGATCTCACCAAAAAGTTATTCTAATATGTTTCTAGTACTTTTAATAGTTGAAATTAGTTTCCTAAGACTTGTACCATTTGACATTGTAAGTGACATTGTTTGACTTTGTTACTTTGAATCATGTTTGACTTCGTGATGATGTGATATATGATTCATCATAATTTCTTTGACTTTGTGATGATGTGATAAATGATTCATCAAAATCTCTTTATTTTGTCAACAAATAGAACAATACTATCTACATTCATTTCGCATACTCCTAGCTATATTAACAATACACATGTTCTTTCTCTCAGGCATCCTGTTTTGTTTTCTTGGGGTGTATATGTATGGTACTAAGAGTATGTACTACCTTTGATAAGATCTTCTCTTTATGGATTCCTTCAAGCTTGAAATCTTCCATGTGATACATCTCATGATCAATGCTATCCAATTCTCCACATAGCCTCTTTGCTTTGGTGTTTGAATATTTCTAAAGAAATCATCTCTCTCTCTCTCTCTCTCTCTCTCTCTCTCTCTCTCTCTCTCTCTCTCTCTCTCTCTCTCTCTCTCTCTCTCTCTCTCTCTCTCTCTATGAATTGAAGTGGAGATTCAAGAAGCGATGATCTTTATACACATGTACATTAATATTGTAAATACTTCATATATACTTTGCAATAGTGTCGAATCCATACTAATATGTATATATATACTTGTATATAGACGTCATACATAAGAGAGAGATGAACACTAGATGAAAAATAGATGATTAGATCATAAGTTGGATATGCAATCTCCATCAGATGAACATCTTATCAGAACATAAAATGTTTTGAAGAAGTTGTATCTCAATATTTTCCTCCTTTCTCCTTTTCTGCTTAATGAATTTAGAAATCCTTTTGTATGTGTCTAATTCAATAGTTTATGCATCTAGGGTCAAAATTTGAGAGTCTAATTGTAATCACGCTAAGAGGATTGTGTGTAGGAACATTCATATGTGTAATAGGTGATGACTGACTTCTAAAACAAGCAAAATCTTGATGGTCAAAGATTCAATCACATCTTAGTCTATAGTGTAATGTTCTGCACAAAGAAGCATTGAAAATTTAAGTTATAAGGTAAGCAACCTCTATCTAGTAGCATTTGATCAAACGCATTCTAGATTGTGGGAACGATGTCTTTAAAGTTGCATATGTGAAAGTCACTTGCAAAGAAAGCCTATTTGAGACATAGGTTTACTTATTGAAGTAAATCTGAAGTTTTGTAAGTTCTTTTGAAGACCTTTCACTTGGAAACTTTCACATCAAAAGGTGAATGGATGGATAAGCCTTGTCATGAAATGGATCAAAGGAAGGATGTAGATATGATGGAGGTAATTTCTAGTTCGAAATTTTTCATCTATGTTTACTTTCTTGCCATGCTAAAGTAATGCATGAAGAGAGGAATTTTAAATGAAGTAGATGTTACATATGCACATACGAAGGTGCATAAGTTTATTCATCTAAGCGATGCATTTAAGGCATAGACAAATAGAAAAGTATTCTTCATTACCATATAATGGACTTACCTCATAAAAAAAAGAAAAAAAATTTAACAGAATAATTTCAATATAGCATGGCATGAATAAGAATGGAACTCACGAGCATGCATTGGATGCAATTTCATACATAAAATGGAATTCCAACATGGAATTCGATACATGCTTTAAGGAAGGGTTCAATACTTGGACCTTATGCATGCTAAGCATACTCCAATAAGGAAGTATACGGTCTTGTCATACACTAAGTATGCATGTCAATGAATAGTATCACATATTCAAGGGTTTATGGGACAAGGGAGAGAGATTAAGTTCAACAAGTCTAATCTTAAGATAGGAAATGGCTTCTTTGTATGAAGTCAAAAGTATAAACGCTTAATGGTACATTGATGTGAGATGGCTCAATAACCATTATCCTTTTATGTATTTTATATGTTGGCTTAATCCAAAAATCAACAAATCTTATCACAAGATAGACAACCCTTAAGATTAGAATTCCTCTTTATGGATCCTCAAGTTCCATAAAACCTATGGCACACTTGATCAACAAGGCCAAGGACTTAGGCTACAAGTCAACTGATGATTCTCTTTTTATTAGCCATAAGTTAGTTGTAATAAGAATTTGAATTGAAAGATATCCAAAACAGAAATTAAAGCCTATATGAGACCCCACACAAAGTAACAGGTTAATCTTTCATAATCATTAAAGATGTCGTGAAGTTCAAGGGCCTTAAGAACTTCAACATGCAATCATTGAGGATAATGTAAATGATTGCATGTTGAAGATAATGTCATAAAGTGACAAGATGGGGCAAGAAATAATTGAATGATTTCATCCATTTGAAAGAAGCATTTCTTCCCCAATAAAGTTCTGTTAGATATATTCAATACTCCACCCTCAAGTAACCACAAATGATCGATGGTGCTCTAAGTTGTAAGGCCCTCAGTATGAGAAGAAGCCATTGTCTAGTCTGTAGGGCCGAGATAGTAGGACTTCTGGTCATGGAGATATTGTTGGATTGTATATTTTGTCGAATATTTTATATCTCTCGACCATGCTTATTTATACGGACTCCCCTTGTAAAAACTATACAAGCATGGTCCATGTGTAGCTTTACAGATCATTGTGCACTAGTAAGCCCTTCATCTAGAGTCAGTCATCTAAGCTCCACTTTGGGAGTGCATGGGTGGACAACACCATCATTGTAGTTGCATTACTCTTGGCAATTTGAGAATTTGAGTTCTCTATCTCTTAGTGTGCATCTATCTTTGTCCGCACTTTTCTCTCAACTTTTTCTACTGGTCTATTTGCTTTTATTTCTTACATAGTATTAGAGCTCAAGAGATGGTCCAGAAGTAGAAATGTAGAGGTTGTAGAGGCTTCAACAACAAAGGAGGAGATATGTTAAGAGGTGCATCATCACCTACAACTAGGAATCAAGGTGGTTCATCAACAGGAGTAGGTGGAGTAGAATGAGGAGCAACAATGATGTCGGTCATCCCAACGTTGCAAATATGACCACAAACCTTCACAAAAGGTAAGCTTGATGGTACGAATTATACCCTGTGGAAGTTTAAAATCACTTATATTCTTGATTCATATGAGCGTCTAGAGACTGTTTTGAGCCCCAAGAAACACCTGATTCAAATAATCCAAGTCAAATGATTCCTCCTAATGCTAATCTTTTACATGCTTGGAAACAAGAAACGTAGATGCACTCTGTGCTCTAGTTACAAGAACTACTGATAGTGTTCTGACTCTCATTTAGCATACTAACAAGGGTTGTGAAGCATGGAACATATTGAGAAATCATTATGAAACTCGTAATCAAACATGTTTCATAACTTGGACGATAACCTAGCAGCAGAAAGGTTTGTTGATAGGGAGACTAGAGAAGTGTTTATTGCCTGCATAAAGAATCTACAAGATCAAATGGTGAGCCAACTTGGTGTTGGCTTCAATTTTTTCCACCAAACTTAGATGGTTTGGTAACGACTCTTAGTACTCAAATTAGAACTCAACCTCTTACTTTTGAAGAACTCAGTGCCTTGCTCATGGAGGAGGAGCTTCAGCTTAAGGCAAGGAGTGGCAGTAAAAAAGGAGATGTTGCATTAACATCAAATGCCAAAGGAGGCAAAGCAGACTCTTCAAAAGATGGAGACAAAAAGAAGAACTACAAAAAGAAGAACGACAAAAAGAAGTTCATAGGAGTGTTTCCATTACAAGATGAAGGGCCAAAAAATGCAAAATTGTTGCATTAAGAAGGCAAAAGAGAAGAATGGCTCTTCAAAATTTGCAAGGGAAAGGAGTCTTGCAACATTGCAAAAATAGAGCTCGAGTTATCTGTTGCGATAGAGGAGGTATGCTCCTTGGTTGAAGATTCAAGAACAAATGACTCATGGGTGTTGGACAGTGGTGCATCTCGTCACATGACAAGTGAAAAAGACCTTTATAGTTCCTTACAACCTCTAAAGGAACCCATCATGGTAAAGGTAGGCAATAATGCAAGATGTCCTATAGAGGTAAATGTTATTTCTTTCATTAATTCTGATGTGGATATAAAAAAGCTTTCAAATGTGTTGTATGTTCCAGAAATCAAGTGGAATCTACTTTCAATAACTTCTACAACTGATCAACGTATGAAGTATCTTTAGTAAGACAAGAGCTAAAACTATGGATAGTAACAACAACATTGTTGGGATCGGCAAAAGCAGGAACAACATGTATGAGTTGCATGCTCTTACAACCACTACAAGTGTGGGCACAAGTAAGCTATGGCATGAGCAATTTGGCCATATTGGATATGTTGTATTAAAGGAGATGTGTAGTAAGGGCATTGTTGCACACCTACCATCTATTGCATAGATGAGGACCCATGTGAAGCTTGCAAGATGGGCAAGCAACAAAGGAAGGTGTTTCCACAAGAAAGCAAGAATAGAAAAATCTATTCACTAGAGTTGGTGCATGCTGGCTTGTGCAGAAAATGGCCTACATAGGCCTTGGGAAAAGCTTCCTACATAGGCCTTGCTCAACTTTTTGGTAAGTTTAAAGAATGGCTTCAACTAGTTGAAACTAAAATAGGGAAGAAGATCAAGAAATTCAGGATATACGGTGGTGGTGAGTTTACATCAACCGAGTATGAAGATTTTTTAAAGAGTAAAGGAATCAATCATCAACTCACAATGGCACATATTCCTCAACAAAATGGTGTTGTAGAACATCGGAATTGAACTATCATGGAGATGACAAGGTGCATGCTGAAGGGAAAGGGTTTGCCAAATCAATATTGGGCAGAGACTATCAACATTTTTGTCTACATCATGAATCAAAGTTACACCAAGGCACTTGATGGAAAGACTCCACAAGAGGCCTACACTGGTAAAAAGCCATCTGTTTCCCATTCCAAAGTACTTGGAAGTGAATGTTGTGTACATGTTCTAGACAGGGAGAGAAACAAGCTTCAACCAAAAAGCATCAAATATATATTCATAGGGTATATTGAGTATAAGAAGGATTATAAGCTTTATGGCCTTGAGGCTAAGGAGATCATGCCGAGTCACGATGTGGTGTTTAAGGATGAGCAACCACATGCAATGGAGGAGGAAAAGAGAGCTTCCACTTTATCATCAAGCGAAGGCACAATCCACTAACCTAACCCAAGAGCTATCCCTTCTATACAAGAGAAGGAAGCATCATTTTCAAATGATGAGTTTGAAAGTCACCGACTGATCATCACCCAAGCAAAACAGCCATTGCCACATTGGGTAAGGTAGCTCTATGATTCTACAAACCCCATTCCATAGTCACTAGAATAGGTTTCAAATGGATGGAGGGGATCACAGAGAATATAGGAACAAAGATGAGCAACTGCCCATATTGTAAATAGAGTCTTGATGGTTGACCTCATTTAAGAACAAGCAAAGGAATCAACCAATGTGGAAGAGGCACTCCACGATCTGAATCGAAAGACTACCATGCAAAAAGAATACAACAATATCATGAAGAATGGAACTTGGGAGCTAGTGGACCGACCCCCTAAGCACAAAGTCATTGACACCAAGTGGGTTTGGAAGCTAAAGTACAAGGCTAATGGTACTTTGGAAAAGTAGAAAGCAGGACTTGTTGCACAAGGATACTCATAAGTTGAAGGGATTGATTTTTGTGAATCATTTTCCCCATCTTCAAGGATGATTACTATCCAAGTTATACTAGTTGTGGCTGCCCAATAGACAATGGCGAGTCTATCACATGGATGTCAAATCATTGTTCCTAAACTAGAGACCTCAAGGAGGAGGTATATGTGTCTCGACCACTCAGGTTTGAGGCTCCCCATTGAGAGAACAAGGTATGTTACCTGAAGAAGACATTGCATGGGCTGAAACAAGCCCCTAGAGCATGGTACGGATGGATAGATAAGTATCTCTTGGATATAGGTTTCAAGAGATGTGTGTATGATGCTAACTTGTATGTTATAAAGACATGATGATTCTCTTCTTTGACAAAAAAAAGATGCCCTAAGTTCATAATTTGAACTGATGGACTTGAGCTTAATGCATAATTGCTTAGGCCTTGAAGTTTGGCAAGAACCAAGGACAATTTTCATCTCTCCACAAAAGTATGCAAGATAGATTTTGAAGGCATTTGACATGGAGGATTGCAAGTGTAGACCAAGGACAATTTTCATCTCTCAACAAAAGTATGCAAGATAGATTTTGAAGGCATTTGACATGGAGGATTGCAAGGAAATTTCTACACCTATGGAGGTCAACACAAAATTATCTATTGAAGGTACTTCACCTCGAGTGGATATTAGAAGATACAGGAAATTTGGTGGAAGAGCCTTGCCAAAATCATTGGATGGAAAGCATGCAGATACTCAGGTATGCGAAAGGAACCATTGGTTATGATATTCTCTATAAAGAAGGATCATCTCTCACTATGTGTGTTAGCTTCTCATCCCATATTTTTCACACTATCGCTTAACAAGAATTCAAATCACTAGTCATGACTAGCATGCGATCATCACTTTTGTAGACCAGACATGATGATAGGGTTCTTGGCTGGGGGGTTCTATGCAAGGCCTCTAAACTTTTCTTCTCCCTTAGAATATTGATCACACAGTTCATTACAAACAACACCAAATTGATTACAGGTAACACCATCAAGAACATCATTCATACTTACATACTTATCCTTAACAACCTCATAGACAACATATACCAAATGTAAACAACGAATCTCTTCACAACAATTTCAACAATACAATAACAATTAACAACACAAACAAAACAAAATATGACATAATCAATATGTGATGTATCTAGAACTCTACAGTTTGTGCTTGAAGCATCGTTGACAACTATCTACTCTGCATTATGTATCATCACTTTCACACATTTGCATCAAAATAAACAAACCATAACATAATTGCATGTAAAGTCACTCAAATCAGTAAAAGAAAACACAAGGGGTTAATGAGGGATCAAAACAAAGAGGGAAACTTGAACTATTGATGCATTGAGATCAAGATATGTACCCAATAGCTAATGAAGTGTAGTGTCTTCCATGGAGAGCACTACCAATAGGACTATATACTCAATATATTTTGATTCATCTAGTGATTTCAATTGTGAAGGCAGGGTAGTTTTTGAGGACATGCATACCTCTAACTTGAGTGCTAAACCTATGCTTGTTGAGAACATTGTTCTCATGTATAAGTTAAGGTATAAGTTCCAAAAGATGCAAGTGCCTTTGAAAGGTCTTCAAATGCTTCAATAAGCATCAAATAAATGATAAAGTATGGCTAAAGTACCACGTCATATCTAGACCATGATGAATCAAATGAGTGAGTCACAAGGGAGTTGTTGTGGTGTGGAAGATCGATGTGCCTAGTTCTCAAGGTCCAAGAAATTCATATGCCCATCTCTGCGTTGCTGTAGTTTTGTAGATAGATATTGCACAGCTTGTAACTCCCTAAATGTATATCCAAATCACGTTTTGGATGGTTCCTTGAAACGATCTTATGGTCTAATTTCATCTTATAAGTTTTCATGTTCATTAGAATTTTGAGTTGAGAGTAATGGTCTCCTGCAATTAGTGTGTGTTCTCCGGTTTATCTTTGTTCAACATCTCCATTAAGTCTATAGATTTTCAAAGGCCATGTATCCTTGTGTATTTATCCAATTTGAATGTTCTATAGCTCATTGGAAAGTTCTTAGTGTCTAATATATATATATATATATATATATATATATATATATATATATATATATATATATATATATATATATATATATATATATATATATATATATATATATATATATATATATATATATATATATATATGTGTATTATGTATGTATATATATATATATATATGTATATATATATATGTATGTATATATATATATATATATATATATATATATATATATATATATATATATATATATATATATATATATATATATATGATAATTTTAAAAATTATAAATGAGTAGAGAGCGACAAGCTCTACAACCATGATTGGTTTTTTGCACATAACTTTGTGAAATGGTCAATTAGTTCCTAGGTGGTTCCACCTACTTCTAGCTATATTTTGGAGGTCAATAAACTCCAACAATGCCCAAAATCAAGGGATAATACCACACATTCTTGTAGTTTGTATGCACAAACTCAGTGTTGTAGTATACCTACGTGGACTCAATAGATCTATTGTAAAGTTGAGAGACTAGAGAGGCACCAAGGTGATCTCTAGGCTAGTCATCAAGTTTGAAGCAATCTTGTACATGGATAAGAAGGGAAGCATGTACATGGTAATTGAACAAATATAAAGGACTCATGCGATGGGCATCATTGAAGAAATTATACAATGTAAACCCTAGTGGTGAGTACATTGTTACCACTCATAGAAGCAAGTAAGTAGTTATCAATATCTTGAGAATAGATCACATTTCATGATCTTATTGAAATATATTTGTTCTAGGGCACTCACAAACTGATGCATGCATCACCACTTGTCAATGCACTCGATCAAATAGATTTGTGTGCATCACTGATGGATTAATGCATGTAAAAATTTCTACCGTCTATGAACTACCATCTATATGGGGCTATCTGTGTTCCCTCTAAGGGGACATGCTTCAACTTTATGTAATCCCAATGGAAATCACGGAAAGTTAGGAAACCCAAATTTTAGGCACTTCTCCTGGAACAATGTCCCTCCTCAACCACAAGTGAAGTTCACAATTCTAGTCACTACTAATTATTCCAAACCCAATCTTGGGAGATGCAACTAAACAGACCACCCATAGATTGGGACGAGGTTTGCATCCTATAGTTCAAGTAGTGCCTAAACAATTGGATGAAGGTAAAAAGCTAAGACCCTTGCAAGTAGCTAATTGCATCAACAATTACTACGATGGATATGGGAATCCTTATGATCATATGGCTAAATTCAACCATGTCTTGAGAGGAGAGCACGTAGATAATTTTTTTCTCCAATATGAAGCTTTTGGATTTACTTTGGTAGGACGAGATTTGGCTTGATTCTAACCATTGAATGAGAATGACTTCACCAAGATAGATTGACTTACGAATGAATTTATTCGGGAGCTCATGAAGAGGGGAGTTAAGCATAAAAAAATACCTTTGATCCATAATTCAAACAAGAGAGTCACAAATTAGTGAGGTTAGTGGCTAGAAGGTTTAAACAATATGTGGATAGGTGTCTAGAGGTGGAAAGACCGACTCAACCAAAAATGATTTCCCTATTCGTGGATGGGTTATTGAATAGGGGACTGAGGAATCTAGTGTTGTGAAGAGGGTTGATTCTCTAAATGCTTGCTTACAAGAATGCATTGATATTGAAGAGATGTTTATAGTGGGGAGAGGATCACCTGGTTCATGCTTTTTTGAGAGGACGATCTCGTAACCCATCCCCATTCTCTTATGAAGACCACCAATGCAAGGGCCTTACTACTACTACTACTACTACTACTACTACTACTACTACTACTACTACTACTACTACTACTACTACTACTACTACTACTACTACTACTACTACTACTACTACTACTACTACTAATAATAATAATAATAATAATAATAATAATAATAATACTGCTACTGCTACTACTACTGCTACTCCTACTGCTACTCCTACTGCTACTGCTACTGCTACTGCTACTCCTACTGCTACTACTACTGCTACTACTATTGTTATTGCTACTGCTACTGCTACTGCTAGTGCTACTGCTACTGCTACTACTACTGCTTCGTCAACTGCTACTACCACTACTACATTTAACAAAAATACATGATCATATTACTAATAATTTCCCATGCAATAGGCAACAAGTAAGACAACCTTATCCTTTCTAGTAAGGCTATAGTGTTATTAGATCTTCCACCAGTTTTATAGTTGTGGAGGAGACCATTTTATTAGAGAATGCCCAATGTCCAACCCATAGCCAACCAATTATTTAGAAGGGTATTGTGCAAGTTATAACAAGGAGCATATCTTTGAAAATTGCCTAAAGAACCCCTCTAAGGCATCATCGATCAAGGTGATTGACCTGTTTGGAAGCGACATGGACCATATAATCCCTATGAAAGTAGTCACGAGAGCCAAATCCTAGAGAAAGGTGTGTGAGGAAAATTCAAGTGAGAGTGATACCATTGAGTCTATGAGCCTTACATTGAAAAAAACTTTTCCAATCATTATGGAAGACTTGTCAGAACTCTCTAAATGAATGAGGAGGAACAAATCTTAGAAGTGTAAGAATAGAAGGGAGAAGATCAAGAATGAATGGGCAAGATATTGGAGGAAGAAACTCTAGTAGAACACAAAAACTCTCAATCCAAAGAGTATCCCTCTCAACTTGAAGAGAATCTATATGAAAAATATGGAAAAAGTGAAACTAAGTCGAATCAAACATAGTACAAGGTAGGCTCAACTCTAGTTGCTCCTAAGCTTGAAGAATTATACATGTGTGAAAGCCTATCAATCGAGAATGTAGGATTGAGACTTGAGCAACATGATAAGTGCTATCCAAGAGGGGAATTGGAGAATTCTAAATGAGAAATTTCATGAATGCTTACACACTAGAGATCATGGTGACTTGAACTAGAAGATTCTTGGCCATAATACCTTTGAAAAAAGTCAAGGAGTCTAGGTGGAAGAAAGAAGAGGATGTTCAACCTCTTCATAGAACTTGATGCTTCAAAAGATCAACTACTATTGGAGCCTGATAGGGTCTCCCAATCACCTTTAATGGATATATAGTGAAAGTTATCTTAAATATGGGTGTAGGAGTAGATATTACCACTAGAGATATATGTCAAAAATAGGAAAATTGTTGGAGGCAGACGTCTGCAGAAGCACGCGAATAGCACAAGGAAGAAGAAGAAGCTTGCAACGCAACACACAATACTGAATGAATTACCACTAGAATGTACAAAAGATAAGTAGCCCATTAGGGCAATAGGTGTATATACAAGCTGAGGGAAAAAAACCTCCTAGAGAGGGAAAAAAGTGCCCCGAGAGTCCTAGAGTGATCACAAGCATCACTACCTAAATATATCAACAAATCCCCCCTAGGAGTGATGTGGTGAACAAGAAGCTAGCACTCATGTATAAGGAAGTGCCTAGCTATGTGGAATCAATCCACAAAAGGAAGTAAGACCAAAGATTTGCAGAAAGCTTTGAACTTCTGATCCCTCAGTAGAGCCTTCGTAGAAAGGCCTGCAATGTTCTCCAACGTAGGCACATATGCCAAGCTGATCTCCCCAGTAGAGAACCTCTCCCTGACATAATGATAATGCATGTCAATGTGCTTAGTGCCAGCATGGAACATAGGGTTCCTCACAACTTCCAATGCGCTCTGACTGTCAATGAAGATGGTGGTGGTAGAAGACCGACCAACACCCAAAACAGCCATAAGGCATCTGAGCCACACACACTCAATAGTCGTTGTGAAAGCTGCCCTATACTCAGCCTCACAACTGGAAGTGACCACAGTAGGCTGCTTCTTGCTCAACCAAGATATACATGAGCTACTAAGCATGAAGCAAAAACCACTAGAGGACATACGAGTGTCATATCAACCAGCCCAATCACTATAAAAAAAAAGCATGCAAATCTAGCAGTAGTGATCCCCCTTGGGATAAAACAACCCAAGTAGCTGGGTACCACTCAAGTAGCAAAAGATGCGTTTAACCACCTGCCAATGCTTGACACCTAGGCAATGCATAAACCTGCTCATCTGTGAAATAGGAAACTGAATATCTGGTCGAGTAATGCATAAGTAAAGCAAGCATCCAACAACCTATTGATAGAGAACAACATCAAATGCATCTCTAGCATCATGAAGACTCAATCATAAACTTGTCTCCATAAGAATGGCAATAGGCTTACAATCTTCAAGGCCAAAGTGCTACAATAATGTGTCAATATGTTTCGTTTGACACAAAGCCATTCCACCATCAACTTGCATAAATTGAATGCCCAAATAGTGATGCAAATGCCCCAAATCAAACATTTCAAATGAGGCATGCAAATCAGCCTTAAAATTAGCAATATGTATGTCATGACAACCAGTGAGCAACATGTCATCAACATACACCATAATGATCAGAAGCACATAATTAACATGCTTACCATATAAGGTGCTTTCAGTTGGACTGTTCTCAAAAACGTGTGCAATGAGATAGGCATGTGTGTTTTCATACCAAGCACGTGGTGCTTGCTTTAATCCATATAATGCCTTATTTAACTTGCACACCTGATTTTCATGCCTTTTTTGCACAAAGCCACAGGGCTGAAAAACATACACTTCTTCATGCAAGTCACCATTCAAAAATGTTGTTTTAATGTCCAACTAATGTACATTCTAGCCATGATGAGCTACAAGTGCACAGATGCTACGAACAGTAGTCATTCGACAAGTAGGAGCAAAGGTTTCATCAAAAGCAATGCCTCTTTCCTATGCATAACCATTTGCAACAAGCCTAGCCTTATACCTGTCAACTGTTCCATCAAGTTTACGCTTTAGTTTGTATATCCACCTAGTGCCAATGGCCTTCTTGCCGGTAGGCAAGTCACATAAAGACCATGTACCATTCTTCATGATAGTAGCATGTTCAGATTGCATTGTAGTCATCCAATGTTCAGAATTTTGTGCTTCATTAAAAGAAACAAGTTCAGTCTCATCACAGAGACTAGAGGCAGCCATAGCATAGCAATCTGATGCAAATGAGGCACTATGAGAGCTTGATCGAGTATGATATGATTGAGGTGCATCTAATTTGATGTCACACAAAGTTTGCACTAGCCATTTTGGCATATTTTTTGTCTGTTCAATATCAGCTCTCTCATCAACAAGCGCATCATGGAAATCTGCATCAGAAATGGAATTATCTGCATCATCACATGAAACCTACAAAGGTTGAGAAGTTGCCTCATTAGGACCAGCACTAGACTATCCACCTGTAAAAAGAGGCATCAAAGTATCATACATGTCTTTGGAGATAACATATGTCTCCTTAGTACATGAAAGTAAGGGTTGAATAGCATCTTCCACAAAAACAACATCACGGCTAACCAGAATGCAGTTTGACATTCCGGTGTCCAATCAAACTGTCGAGGAGTACTAGTGATTAGCCGATTTAGGGGTATTGCCAAATGGGCAAGCCACCGTAAATGTCGACCATGCCACGTGACTTGACCCATGAATCGCATTTCTTCTTTCGGTGTAGTAGGTACAGGTGCTTCTAACACGGCTGCAATTTTGTTTGGATCAACTTGTATGCCGTGTTTAGATACAATGTGGCCAAGGAGTTTACCACAAGAAACCGCAAAAACAGATTTGGTGGGATTTATGCAGTCGGTATTCACGACATTTCTCAAAGCAACACTGTAAATGATACAGGTGTGCTACCATCTTACCGAATAAAGAGAAATCATCTAGATATACTTGCATAAAAGAAGTAAGATAGGGTGAGAAGATTTCCTGCATACAACGCTGAAAGGTGCTAGGAGCATTTCCTAATCCAAACCACATGACTGTACAAGCAAAAACACCCCAATTCGTAATAAACGTTGTTTTCGGTATATCTTGCTCAGCCATTCAGACCTCGTTATAACCACTATAACCATCGAGAAATGAATACATCTCATGTCCAGCCACTCTGTCCAGCATTGTATCAAGAAATGGAAGAGGAAATGGATTAGGTACGGTAGCTGCATTTAATTTCTGGTAATTGACACATATTCGGAGCTGCTTTTTTTTCTTTGGTACAATCACGATCCGAGAGATCCATTCAGCGTGCTCAATAGGTACAATGAATCCTACCTTTAATAGGCGATCAAGTTTTGCTTTTACCTGTGCTGCATAGTTGGGATTCATACGGTAGCTGGGTTGTTTAATCGGCTTTGCTTCTTGTTTGAGCACGACCCGATGTTGATAGATGCGAGGGTCTCGACCTTTCATATCACGGTAATCCCATGCAAAAACATCAGAGAACTCACGAATAAGTTGAATCAAATCAGCTTGAAACACCTCAGACAATCCTTCCTTTATCTTGATAGGTCGTGGGTTTACTTCATCTCCTAAATTATATGTAATTAACTGATCTTCGAGAACATAGAATTGACGAGGTTTGCATGGATTTTTAGCTGACTGTAAAAGATGTTGTAGAGCGGCTTCTTCCATAGCAACAGTATCTTCGGTCTTCACTTCTTCGGTCACAAGCACCACCGTACAGGCTGCCGGACTCCAATTATCTACAATAGATTGCAGATCTACAGTACCTAAGGAAATCAAATCTTCATTGTTCTTCAAAAATGCTTCTTCTTCATCGTCAGATAAGATAACCAACATGTGGACGGGCTCTGCTACATATGGTCTGGCATTGAGTTCACAGGGCTGAATAGCATCTAGTTTGACAACATATTTACGGTGGTTGTCCTTAAAAGTAAGTTCCTGCGCTAACCAATCCTGTATAACCTTAGCCTGTTTCAACCAGGGTCGGCCGAAAAGGAGATTATAGTCAAGACTAGACTATGGTACTTCTAAGACTACAAAAGTCATTTTAAACGTTGTACCCTGCAAAGTTATCAGGACATTCCGTACGAGTCCTACCAGATGAACTCGAGATTGGTCAGCCATTCTAACAAAAAACTGGACAGGCTCAATTTTTGTCCATCCCAACTTCTTGCAAAGTGCGGCAGTGGCGATGTTTACACCAGACCCACCATCAATTAGTACTTGAATAATCTTGTGGTTTTTGTACCATACCATAATTAAAGGGACCGAATAATCCACCGTCGAATCAGCTTCTGGTTGTACCGTTGCTGTTGTTGGAATGCAAGAAGACCCAGGACTGAGTTGTTGCTCAAATTCCTACCGAACTCCCGGCACTAATGCAAGTAACTATCCAAGAGGGAGAGTAATGGATGCCTTAGATAAAATTTCCCATGCTTGATCTGTTTGAATTGTACTTTTCACCGATTCTGAAGATGATACGCCTATTACTAGGTTAGAATCTTGTTCCTGTGATCCTTCCTTTGGCAGTGGAACTTGTGTCACCGGAATTGGATCTAAGAACACTGGAGGTTCTTTGGTGGTCCATTGACTAGCTTTGTCATACATTTTTTGCTATTCATGGATGCCAGGTTCAAACACTTCTGCTGCTGGGTATAACTGCTTACCAAATCTTGTTTGAATCACTAAGGCCTGAGTTTCCACTAGTGATATATAAACCATATTGGTCATTGGGTTCTGACGCTCCTTCTTCCTCTGATCATATTCGACTGCATCTTTACAGAATCTTCGTATGTGGCCTAACTCACCGCAAAAATGACAACGAGGGGGTGGCAAAGAATTACCTTCCTGTGATGTTCTTGTCTGCCAGGGATTTGTATTGTAATTTGTATTCCGCTGTCCTCGATAATTTTTGTATCCTTGCTACTGATTATTTCTCATCTGAGGTGGTACATAATGAGTGGCTGGCTTCCCCGGTTCTTGTATGATAGCATTTACAGTTGTTGGTCCCTGCACTTTGGCGTTATATGCACAGTTTTCGGTGGAATGTCTAGTTGTATTGCAGATAGCGCAATACATCTGATTAAGTGCACATGTGGTACTGGTATGCCCTCGATTATTGCACTTGGTGCAGTACATCTGTCTAGCCGGATCTTCTGCAATATTTTTACTGGCTTTCAACCACTCCAGGTCTTCGGTAAAGCCTCCAACCTTATGTTCGAGCTGCAAGGCCATTGCAATAACCGCATCTAATGTCATAGCTCCCACACAACGGATGATCATAATCTGTTTGAGCTGCGGAGTCAAACCATTAATAAACCACTGAGTGATGAAATCATCCGGTAAATTATCATGTGCCGGAGGTAGTTGTCTCAAATGAGTTCTAAATAGGGTGGCATATTCCTGCACTGTTTGATTCAGCTTCTGTCTATTATTTTGTAGGTAATCGAAAATTTCGACAGGGTTCTTCTTCAGCCAGAATCTCTGCAAAAACGCATCCCTTACCGCTTCATAGGTGCCGAAATGGTTGATATCATACTCTGTAAGCCACCTAGCTGCTTCATTAACTAATGTGGACTGGAATACTATGGTCTTGTATTCCGGATCAGGTGGATGGTTTAGTACTGCATAACTTATTTCAAAGCTGCGTACATGAGCATCAGGATCATCACTTGGAAATCCACCGAATTTGGTGTAAGTTACTCCTGTTGGAACTGGTCGAGGTGGAAGTAGTTGTTGCTGTTGTTGTTGTTGTTGTTGTTGTTGTTGTTGTTGTTATTGTTGTTGTTGTTGTTGTTGCCCACTCATGGTGTTAGTGGCGGTACGGTTACGATTTCCTGAATTCTGAGGTGGTGTTTCTTGTTCTTCAGAATCTGTATGGTCAGACTTCTGACCTTCCGGTTCGAAAATAGCACTTAACTTCTTTCGAATTTCTAATTGGAATAGCCTACCCTCTTCTAATTCGAATGTAGGCAAGCTTACCCCGAAAAGTGGTGTCCGGAATGAAGATTCACCGGGAAGGATAATGTTGTCACCGAAAAATTGTAAATTTTCTGCAACCGGGACCGAACTACCACCAGAATAGTGGAACTTTCCCCAATCCAGGGTATTCTTTCACCTTCAATGATCTCTCTGGATAACACACCCCTATCCTCAGAGAGGTTTGAATCTTGACCAGATGTTGTCGAAATAACACCGAAATCTATCGGAATTGTAGTATGTTCTACTGGAATGCTACCGGAATCACTGCTAACGTGCTTCATTTCTTCTACTACTAGGCTTAACCGCTCTATGCTTCTGCCTCCTGAGGATGTTCCTACTAAATTGATATCTCCCAGGGTTGTCGGTCTCTCTTGTACTTCGGATACGACTCACCGGACCGAGTAACCGGCATATATCACCTTTTCTACACTTACGTACTACTCTACCTTACTGTCGATTCACAATGTGTCGATTCACAATCTATGGTTACCTTCCCACAATCACTTTGTAACAATCTATTGCCACCTTCCGACAATCACTTTGCAACAATCTGTTGCCACTTCCCACAATCAATTTGTAATACTCGGTTGCCACCTTCCCACAGACGGCGCCAGTGTTAAACGCGCTTTTGTTGTTAGAAGTGCATTTAATCTCTTTTCGGGTTCTTGGGAGTGGAAGGGGTCTAAATAATCAGAGGCACTATACTTGATTTTCCCAAATCAACTCACTCACATGACCTTTCGTTTAAAAACAACTCTGCTAATCCAACTTTCTAACAGAAAACTTAGGCTCATTCCTTTACAAAATTACTTATTCGTATTACAATCAATTCATCTCAGTACACAACGCAGGGATAAACATTACCGTAACACAGACTTACATTAAACAACTTAGAAATCAGCGATTCGATACTTCACTTAATGCAAACATTACCGTAACCCAATCTTTACCGTACAGGTGCAGATAATCAAACAAAACAAAAAGACACAGTAGTACGCAGAATTCTCAAACACACACTACGAAAACTCCACAGAAGGTCTCGCCCAGACAGACAGTCTGGTGATCCTCTGGTTGTCACCGAAAGTGTCTTTTCATTGCTTTATAAAAGTTACAACTCATCGCAACGACCTTTTGGTTCGTGCCGAATATGAAAAGGAAAAGGTTTACAATTGCCAATCCGGCGGCTTACAGTTCTAAAATGTCCATATTGTAGCAGATGGCTTCTTTGGATCCTGAAGAGAGAATGGCATGTCCTTGCACACAGTCCAAGTATCAAATTTATCGAAACCGACGGATTTGTACTGCACATGTTAGAGAGTAAGATCCTTTGATAGGAGTTGACTGGAAAACCTTCGCTATCATTCGCATGGTCCCCCAGGTGAGCAGATGGACCTAAATGACATTGCACCGGTAACCTCTCGTGGACAAAACAGACTTAGACGTACAAGCAAGCACTAATAATATTACACAGAATGAATATATGGAAGAGATGCTTGAAGCATTTTATGAGATGGACGAAGATCATGATGGTGAAGAAGGTGTCGAGAGTTTCATGGAGACAACAGAAATTCCACGATCAGAAGTTGATGAAGAATATGAAAACATGCGAAGATTAGCTCGTTTGCCACTTTACAATGGAGCAAAGATATCTGTACTACGTGCTTCACTCGCGATGCTCAATCTGCAATCCATTTATGGATGGTCAGATAGTAGTGTCACTGAATTGTTCAGGTAAGTGGAGAACAAATTGGCTTTCATTGTTGTATCACAATAACTTCATTTACTAATATCATTTTAAATTCTTATTGCAGGCTTCTTAAAGATCAATTTTTGCCAGAGGGCAATGACATGCCTCCAACACGTGGAGATGCGAAAAACATTTTACAGTCCATTCGAATGGATTATACTAAAATTCATGCTTGTCCGAATGATTGCATTCTCTTTCGGAATGAGTATGAGCATCTCCACATATGTCCAGAGTGTGGAGCAAATAGATTTAAAGAAGACGTTGTAGGCGAAGTAATCCCCGCAAAGGTTCTTCACCACTTTCCTATCATTCCACGAATTAAGAACATGTTTAGATGCAAATCTATAGCTGAGTTAATGTCATGGCATACAAAGAGCAGGTCTACAGATAATGTAATGCGAGTGTCAGCTGACTCTGATGCTTGGAAGCACATAGATAGTAAGTGGCGAGAGTTTGCTAGTGAGCCTCGGTCCATATGTCTAGGCCTAGCTATGGAAGGAGTGAATCCATTTGGATTACACAATTCTTCATGGAGCACATGGCCTGTATGTTTGGTCAATTATAATATCCCACCATGGTTGGCCACAAAGAAAGGTCATTTATTATTAGCTCTTATTGTACGAGGTAAGTATAAGGTAAAAAACATGGATGTATATCTTGCACCACTTGTGGAAGAACTGCACATTTTATGGGATGGGATTACTGTGCGTGACATGTCTCAACCTCTAAGAAGACGAGACGTGGGAGTGCAAGGCATACTTATGTGGACAATGCATGATTGGCCTGGTTATGGTGAATGTTCAGGTTTATCAATTTTGGGTTACCATGCTTGTCCTTTATGCGGACCACGACTCGAAGCACGCTATTCCAAAGCACTACCTAAAACTCTCTATGAAGGACATCATAGATATTTGCCTGATGCACATGTTTTACGTGAAGGACAAATTGGTCGACAAGCACAACACCAAATGAAAGCTAGCGATTGGAAACAATTGTGGCATTCAGAAAATCTCGTTGCTGGCATGAAACGGTTGTCCATTTTTCATGAACTCCCTTATTGGAGTGAATTGGTGATCAATCGTTTGGTAGACCCGATGCATATTTTTAAGAATGTGGGAGAGATTCTTTGGAAAACTTTGATCGGAAAGAAAGAAAGCAAAGCACAAAGGGAGGACTTAGAAGAGCAAGGTCGTATGCGAGAGTTGTGGGCAATTACTAAGCCCAACGGAACAGTATCGTTATGAAGAGCTCCTTGGGTGCTTTGCAGGATGGAAGAGCAATAAGTGAAGAAAACAATTTCAGAGTTTCGAACACCTACTCGATGCATGAGGTGTCTAAAGACTGCTTTAACACGAAACGATGATCTTGCAGGACTCAAGTCTCATGATTGGCCCAAGTTTTTACAGTTTGTGCTCCCTGTAGCACTAAAAAATTATCTTTCAGAGGATGTACGAAGAACCATTTATAAAATTAGTTCTTTAGTACTGTGGATATCTTCTAAAGAGATAAATAGAGATAGCATAGAGAGTGCGAAACTCAATGCTATCGAGGCTGTTTGTACGGTAGAGAAATACTTTCCCACAAGTATTCTCACTATTCAACTTCATTTGCTGGTTCATGTGGTACATGAAGTTGCAATAGCAGGAACTGTCCATAGTTGATGGATGTTCTTCTTAGAGCGCTTTATGAAGACATTAAAAGGGTTTGTTTGACAGAGAGCACGTCCAGAGGGTAGCATGGCAGAGGGATGGCTTGTACAAGAATCTCTTGTATTCATAACTGAGTTTCTACGTATGTCGGATCCCAAAATGCCTTGCTTATGGAGCGATGATAAAGATGTTCGTCTCATAGGCGATGAACCACAAGGTAAAGGATTGCAAAGAAAAATGGATGCAGCTTTCAGAGAGAAGACAATGAAGTTTTGCATAGTTAACTCTGAGCCTATGCACTATGGTCTCATGGACGACACTTTCGAATCGCACGAATCGATCAAAATAAGTCTACTTTTGATAGTGGAGTGATGGTGAATTTTTTGAAAAAAAGTAGAGTGAGTGCAAGAGATGATAATGCTCTAGAAGGTGAGTTAGATTATTGTGGTGTGATTCAAGACATCTTGAAACTATCTTTGAGAAAGTTTGATTACTTTGTTTTTTATGTGAAATGGTTCAAAGTAGTCATCTCTAGAAGAAACGCAACAATGAGACGGGATAAGAGCGGTTTGCTTCAAGTCGACTCCACAAGATTATGGATAGATGAAAGGGATACATTTCTACTTCCCGAACACTGTGAGCAAGTTGTTTTTATACCAGATTCAAAAGACCCAGAGTGGCTATTTGTTTTACAAGTCGCTCCACGTAGTAGACAAATTTTTGAAAACATAGATGTAGAAGAAAGTCCATCTCTAGTGGACTCAGAGATTCATTCGATAGTCGAGGAGGAAGAGATCATTGTTCGAGAAGAAGAGCTCATTGAAGAAGAGGTCATTGTTCGAGAAGACGAAGCAATAGACGATGATCAGGAGGAAACCAGCATAGCAAGCGATTTAGAAGCCATCAATATAGAGATAGATAGTCTCGGTGCATCGCATCTTCAAGAGGATGCTAGAATAGAGGACTTTTGAATAAAACACTAGTACGTACTAATTTTTGTTTTTTTTTTGGTTTATTCTCTATATTACTTTTCTTATCGCATGCTAATTATTTGAGTTTTTTTATTACAGAGCACGATGGGAGACAGTCCTCCAGTCACTCCACATTCCATGACAGAGGAGCAGTTTTTGGAGTTCATCTCTCAGGTTCCTCCTGCGTATATGGCAGCTGCATCACAGTATTGGATCGCTCGTGGTAGCACTCCTCCCGGCCTCACTCCTGGCAGCCTTACTCCTACGAGCCTCACTCCCGCTGGCCTTACTCCCGCCGGTGTCACTCCCGCCGGTGTCACTCCTGCCAGTGTCACTCCTGCGGGTGGTGCTACTCCTGTAGGAGGTATGTCTCCTAGCTTTGTGACTCCACCACGACCATCTTTGCAGCCATCTCCTACTGGGTCTACTAGTAAACATGTGCGTTTGACACCTCAGCGTGATACAGGTTCTGGCCCGTCTCATAGATCGAGGTCACGCTCTGGAGCAAGAGGTTCTAGGAGTGGATCTACAGGTACGTCTAGAGGTGAAGAAGGCGGCTGTTGTGGAGGCAGTGCGACGGATGTTGTGTCGCCTGCTTCTACTCCTAGGACGAGTACCTCAGATGTAGGTACGCCACGCAGTACACCACGTGGAACACCACGTACACCTTGGGGTGCTCATGACCATGATGACTCCAAGGTGTACAGTATCCGAGATGGAGCTCGGGTGATGGATGCGGCTGGCAAAGCAATGCGTGCACGCATACGACAGCTTTGCTCCATCCAGTTTGGACACTCCATCATGCTCAAATGGAGTGAACAGGATAAAGATCGGAAGAATTATATCACACAGACGATTTACCAGGAGTTCGGACCAGCCGATGGATAGTCTCTTATCAGTTCAGAGTGGATTCTACACACCGCACGTGAGGTTATGTCCCATCGATGATCCGAGGCTTGTGATGCTTTTAGAGAACGCTTACCAAAGCCTGTATGGTTAGATGCTGAGGAGTGGGACATGATTCGTGAGGAGCAGCAGCAGACTCTTGATCGATATCGCCAACAGCGAGATGCTGCAGCCACACATTTAGATATGATTGGATATTAGATGCTGCAGCCTTTTTCTTTGGTGTTTGAATATTACTAAAGAAATCCTCTCTCTCTCTCTCTCTCTCTGACATGTGGATTGTTGGAGCAAGACAATCATCATTTAATGATTACATGAAGCTTAGGAGTGAAGAAATGAAGAAAAGGTTGAAATTTGAAGTATGAATTGAACTAGAGATTCAAGAAGAGATGATCTTTATACACAAGAAGAGATTATCTTTCCATTATTACATTTTTCTATTCCACGTCATTATGATAGAGATATTTTTTTACTTTTTTGTTCTTCTATGCCAACTATGCACTTTCTATCATCATCCTTTTCAAAATCATCTCCTATCCCATCGCATATACGACAATACCCAATGCCTATAGGTCATCAAAGTTCTCAATTTGATCAAGAACCTGAGATGCATGTACTGTTTGACTAGATCATTGTGGGCATTACGAATTTACGTCTATCTAAGAGTTAAAAGAAGCCATCAAGGAGAAGGATGCACCGTTATCAATTTTGGAAAAGGCTGATTAAGATATGATCTTTTTGATTTACACATGCTTGTTGTCGATGATATTGAACTACATGACACATCATGTATGCCCACAATACATATGCCCAATACATGACACATCATATATGCCAACAATGGATAATTAGTACTTACAACCTCATATATGCCCACAATGGATAATTAGTACATACAACCGATTCTAAAGAGCCACAATATGGAATACATCATTGCGTTCAGATTTAGTGATTGACTAAGTACATCCCTGATGCAGACATATGAAGGTATCTCCAAACATCGAACAAAGCCACCCTACCAAGATTTGCTAAACTTGTAGCTAAGGGAAAACACCTTCCCAAAGAGAGAAAAAAGTGCCGCAATAGTCCTAAGTATGTTCACACACATCACTATGGGAATATATCAACAAGAATGAGAGAGAAAGAGAGAGAGATAGAGAGAGAGAGAGAAAGAGAGAGAAAAAGAGAGAAACATAGATACAGAGAGAGAAATAGAAAGAGAAAAAGTGATGCAGAGAAAGAAAACAAGACATAATGCATTATATATACCAAATACATGACACATCATATATGCCCACAATGGATAATTAGTACATACAATCGATTCTAAACAACCAAGGTACGGAATGTATCATTGCTTTCAGCTTTGGCCACTAACTAAATACATCCCCAATGCAAAAAAACGAAGGTATCTCCAAACGTTGATCAAAGCCACCCTATCAAGGTTTGGTAAAGTCGTAGCCAAGGGAAAAGAATGGATTAATATAATAAAAGTTCTCTAATGATCTTTTGTAGACCTATTGAAGAGATTTGAAGCTCTGAAGCTGCTGTTGGAAATCAATTAAAGTGTTTGAAGTGCAGAAATGAGTTCTCTAATCATCAGAGGTAGGCTAGTTCATTGCTTCAGGAAGTAGTGAGCTTCTTCTTCTTCTGGTGCGTTGGTGAAGACGATCCTTTCCATTGCTAAGAGTTTGTTATCTCATGTCACTTTGATAGAGAGATATAATTTGTATCCACATTGTATCATTGATTCCTTCATGATCAGCTATGTTGTATTACTCCATTAGCTAGACATTTTGCAGGTTGTATTCATACGATATTTCTTGTAGTGAAAGCATTGATGGATACGACTTTTCTACTTTGAGCTTATTTTTCCACGAAGTTTGAGGCTTCTATTGAAATACAAAATAATAGAACAATGGCAGGAACCGATCCACCTGACCATTCGTAAATTGTCTGCTTCATTGTGAAAACACTTTCACACATATTATTTACATGGCTAGATCTCTACCACCATGTAGATGAAGCAATCACTACCATTGCAACAAAAGGATGGACAGAGAGGTGATTTGATAAGGCAAACTTGTCTCGTAATATAAAACATCACGTGTCATGTTTCGTTAGACACATAGACATTGCTCCAATATTGAAGCCACTTCAGACAGTTTAATTGATCTCCTAGCGTAAAGCATTAAAATGTAGGAGATAAAAGAAAAGAATGGATTAAAAGTTATTTAAATTTTTAGAAAAATCAACGAAACACGCAATTAAGTAAGTGAAAATAAAAAGAAATGGTAAAGGAAAGACATGTAAAAAGCAAATGAATGAAAATAGGATCATGTGAGTATGAATATTTTTAAATGTCTAAATATACTAATCTGAGTTTGTTTTTGTTTCCCATGACCTTTTGTAGACCTATTGAAGAGACCTTAAGATGTGATGTTGTTGTTGGAGATCGATTAAACTGTCTGAAGTGTCGGAAGGACTTCTCTGATCATCGAAGTGGAGCTACTGAGAAGTGCTTTGGTGGAGAAGATCCTTTTCATTATTAAGATTTTGCTATCTCACGTCATTTCAATAGAGAAAATTTTTAATGGAGGTTTAGCCGAAGCCTACTCCCTCGAGATCTAACTTTGAAATTACAACTCTGGAGGGTGAATGGGCATAGTACTTGTGGCACCCCCCTTATCCCACAAAGAGTAGGGGTTAGATTGGTTTGACGAGGACTTAAAACCACCCAACGGTGACGGCACAACTCATTTAGAATGATATCATAGGATCGAAGGCTTCGTTTAGATGTCATGTCGATGGGGAGGGTTGAACCCTCAACCCTACCTCAAGAGGCGAGGCAGTCAACCATCTGACCTAGCGTGTGTGGACACTTCAATAGAGAGATTTACTTTTTATATACGTTGGTATCATTGAGTCGTTCATGATCAGCTATGTTGTATTAGCTCATTAGCTGGACATTTCACAAATTGTATTGAAATGATATTTATTTTAACTTTGAGTTTCCAAGAAGCACCATAACAATTTTTTCGTATATTTGGATGCTTGACAAGTTCTTAGACTTGCATCCATAGTTTTGTGGTCTCAACCAGTTGAATTCTGTATTGGCTTCTAGTTGTATATGATGAAGATGTGTTCTTTCTTGTGGTTTGGGTTGATTGAAGCGATCATTGAATCCTCATGATGAATATCCTCCATCCCCATCCACTTAGTCATCTCGAGAAGGTTTTCCATGCTCTATACATCAACTTATATTTGTTGTTGTATATGATGAAGATGTGTTCTTCCTTGTGGTTTGGGTTGATTGAAGGGATCATTGAGTCATCATGAATATCCTCCATTTCATAGAGCAAGATGGTTTTGGGCAAATTGAACCATCCCCATCCACCCAATCATGTCGAGAAGGTTTTCCATGCTCTCTAAGCTAACTTATATTTCTTTGGGTCTCATACTTCCTCCATTATTCTGTTTGAGTAGTGTAACGACTAGTTACCCATGTAGGTTTCCTTTCTTCTCACTTCACGTCTGGTTCTTTCATCTCTTGATCTGGTTCCTTCAAACAATGAAGTAAAAAAATGAGGATCCTCTCGCTCAAAAGGCAAATTAGGATTGATTAATTTGGTTTCAGAGTGATCACTTCCTCCTCATTGGTGTCCTCCACATTCAAGTAGTTCTCATTTCTCATATTTCCCAATTATACATCCGCTTGTTCCTTTCAAATCGTAGTGGATACACCTTTCTTGTCAAGGTAATGCACGTATAACCAACCTCATATAATCAACAGAAATTTCTTGTAAATTTAATGCACAATATATCATCATCTAAATCTGTATAACAATATACACACAAGCAGACTGCAGAGGCGAATGAGAAATATTACACTTACAAATTGCTTTGTTCTAAGTACAATTTACAATAAAACAGATCATCATCATGAGAATTAATGTTTGCAGTGCTTAGTTGAGTACACCTGCATGAATATACATCATATGCGAATTGCCAGCTGCATTTCAATATACTACAATATGGCATGGCATGGGAGACGTATCCCTTTTCAGCTAAAAAAAATTGCTTGCCAAAATCTCTCCACTTCCCATGGGTCATTAAAGAAGACAGTTTGCTTCATGCTCGCAAGAGCCTGTCTTTCTTCTTGCCTTCTCCATTTTTGGACAAATGAAGACAACAAGCTGCCCTTCTCTTGCTCCGCTTGTTGCTGCTGGACACACCTTTTCTTTCTCCCACGCATCTTCTGTAACTTCTTGAGCTTCTCTAACTTCTTCTTCTTCCAGTAGGCTGAAGACTTACAGTATTCTTTAGTCCGTTGCGCTGCTGGACACACCTTTTCTGAGACTTTCTCCCACGCATCTTCTGTAACTTCTTGAGCTTCTCTAACTTCTTCTTCTTCCAGTAGGCTTAACACTTACAGTATTCTTTAGTCCGTTGCGCTGGTAACACCTCTGCTGATGACCAGTTGCGTTGTTTTCGCTTTCTGTCTGATGAGGTGCCGTGCAGGTCAGAATTTGCAGAAGACGAGTACTGAACAATCCGGCTATGGATAGGACCTTCAATTTTGCTGTCAATGCCTCGAATCTGATCAGCTTCGCCACCATTTGCGGAGGGACAGTGCACGTTGAATCCTGTCAGCTTCGCAATCGCCCTTTGAATGGTCCCATTGAATCGTCGAAGTAGTGTGTTACGTACAGCTTCAACTTTGTCGTCAATGCCCTCAAATACTACTCGAACCTGATCATCCTCGTCATTTGCGGATGCACACACCTTCGCCTTCGCCCTTTCTTCTTCAGTTTCGTGCAGCTTCGCCTGCGCTCTTTGGATGGTCCCACTAAATCTTCGAAGTAGTCTGTTACGCCTTTGTTCCTCAGTCTCGAGCGTCATCGTTGCGTGCTTGTCTCTCTCTCTGTTAACAGGTACTCTGTCCGTGTGCGCAAAATGCTGTTATGTGAAAACATATGTCTTAGGACAGAAAATCCGTAGTCTGTGTGTGTCTCTCTCTCTGTACTTACTTTTGTTTACTGTGGTACCCATGAAAAACCATGGCACATATACTGAGTAATTTCCACATATGGATCTTGCAAAATCCATGACAATCAAAACATCCACTCGTATGCTGTAGTGAATAAAACTGCATAACAAGAAAGGGCTTCAAGAAAATATCCTTTGCTAAAGAATAACTGAGATTGGCGAACAAAAATCTTAATTGTTTCTTTATTCATGAAGACGTAAAAGTCATTCCAAGACGATAAATTAAGATGTGATATTTTTTTGTAAAGGAAAACGGAAGCTTTATTAGAAGTGGAATCTGAGTGGAGAAAATGAAAATCCCATCACCATCGACATTTCTATTAGCATCCTTGGAAAAGAAGCCGGAAATTTCACCCAAACAATAAAAAAATGATAGATAATGCTTAAAAACTAGCCTAGTAAAAAGAAACCAACGCTCCGAAAAGACAAACTCATTGCTTCAATTTAAGAATCACTAGCGAGAAAATCAATATAATTAGAGAGACGAATTTTCGTATGCGATAAATATCAAATCCTACCTTTTTTCCCTTATAATCATGTGAAAAAGATCGCTTGGCTTTCTTAGAAGAATCTCTACTTTTCTCATTTTATGTATTTACATTTGTTTTTATTTACTGTTTCAAAGATGATAACTTGCCTGAATTACATGATGATATGTAGAAAATATGTAGTCCTAGCTTACATCTCATGATCAATGATATCCAGTTCTCCACATAGCCTCTTTGCTTTGGTGTTTAAATATTTCTAAAGAAATCCTCTCTCTCTCTCTCTCTCTCTCTCTCTCTCTCTCTCTCTCTCTCTCTCTCTCTCTCTCTCTCTCTCGCTCTCTCTATGACATGTAGATCCTACAACAGCAATGTATATACGATCCCCCATCATGTGCTTTCACCTCATTATGGTGTCTGGTGGCAAGTGAGTCTCATTATGCCAGGTTTTAGCATAGTTACCTTGCCCTTTGTAGTTGTAAGATTTTTGCATTTTGTAGAAATGATTTTCATAATGCACTTGCTGTTGAATCCTCTTCCTCCACTCCTACCTCCTCTAACCCTAAGCCTTTCTATTCATATGCAGATCTTCCTCTTGATATTCTTGGCTACCTTGATTCTTGGTTGCCTTGATGGTAGGAATTTCTACCTCTTCCTCTTGCAACAACTCTATTACTTCTACCTCTTCCATGTTCTTTTCCATAGATGAGTTTCGTGGAACCTTTTAGAATTTTTGCCTCCGTGGTTGAGTTCGTAATCAATGATAAATGATTTTATTTGCTTCAAATGTGGTAGAGATCCCTAACATATATAGAGGTAGTGAAACGTTTCTATTTTCAATCATCTCTAAGGCCATTGAGTGTGTAGAAAGTAGTTGATAATCATCTATTAAAGATCCTATAGAGGTACATTATAATTTCTCTAGACACTCTTATACCTTCTTTCATGTGTTGACATCTTGAAAGTGCCCTATCTAAGAGTTGCTAGTAGGATCAGATAGTTCAAAGATCACTCTCATATCCCTTTCTTCCCATAATTCCTTGATGGATCTTCTTTGAATATTATCTAGGATGATTGACCATATGTTTTAGTCACCTTTATCCCACATATAATCACCCAAAGCTCCTATCAGTTAAGCAGCACGAGCCATGAGCTAGAAGAAGTGGGTTCGACATCGATAGCACAGATAATACTCTCTGTAGCATGGTGTGCTACAATGGCTGCCCACTACAGTAGGTAGAAACAACCTAAGTGGTGGGGTGTAAGGAATGTGTGCATTGCATTAGAGACAAGTATGGAGAATGGCGACTTTGAATTTTTTTGTGGCATGATCAGACTTGCAATTGTAAAACAGTACAAGTTGGCCCACTTTAAAGATTGGCATCTGTCAAAAGTGATCATGAGTCTTGGATTGTCCCAATTGTACTTCTTTCATAAGCAAAAGTCTTTCAAACCTCTACTCATCAAGTGCATGCAAGTCATCAATTCAAGCATACAAAGACTCAAGTGGTAACAATTTATGTTCAATGATGACATGCAGGCTAGGAAGGACCACCTCCATAGGGGCAATCCCTTCAATACCATATGCTAATTTAAACGGAGTATAACCCATAGTAACTTTGTATGTAGTTCTCTATGCCTAGAGTAGGGCAGGTAAGATCTCATCTCAGCAATCACAATAGTCAACAATCAACTTCTTGAGCAAAGTTAGCAATATTTTCTTTGTGCTTTTAGCAAGAACATTTGCGAAAGGAAAATACGGAGTGCTGAACTTATAGGTAATGTTAAAGAAATGATTCAGATCCTCAATTAATTCATTTGCAAAGTGGGTGCCTCTATCTGACACAATTTCCAAAGAGAGACCAAATCGCAAAAAAGATCACAGGTTAAATACTTAGTGACTACCATAGCAATGGAAGATCAAATCACCCAGGCCTTAGCCTACCGAGTGGCATAATCCACGCAAGTCAGGATGTAACAATTTTTAGTAAGGGTAGCGAGGGGCGTAATTGGACCAATGGAGTTCAATCCCCACCTTTGGAATCGTTCCACAGGGAGGATGTGCTGCAAAGGAAAATAATGTTGTGGTAAGGGTTGGCTAGTGTGTTGATAGGTATCACACTACCAGACATAATCGTGCATATGGTGATGCATGGTCGACCAGCATAGACCACTCTACAGGATATTCTTATGCATCAACTCAATCGAAAACTGACCACTAATAGGCACGGAAGGAACCAATGCTAAGAGGATGGCACCTCATGCATTGGGACACATCAAATCCAAGCTTCTGATGGATCAGCATGGTACAATTTACCACACTATACAAAATGCCGACTATATAAGGCTAACTTTTGTCTAGCAGTTGTAGATAGGGAATCAGGTGGACAACTAGAAGTTAGAAAATCCAGAGGAGTATCATAATATGAGTCTGTGAAATTCCATGAAACCAATGAGGAGTTAGGTTCAACCATGTAAATGGTAGGGGAGGAATCACCCACTCCAACTGGTGCTTTATCGGAATCTAACCAAGAGAGGAAATCAATAATTGCATGGGAAGAACCACGATCATAATGAATCATGTCATAATCAAACTCTTGAAGGAGAAGAACCCATCTAGCGAGTCATCCACCGAAATTCTATTGTTTTAAGTCCCAATTTGGAGCCTGTAGGATAGGAGCCTATGTAAGGAGTCCTTAAGTCATTAACCAAGTGAGGGAAATCATTAAATGAGTTAACCAACATAGATAGCAACCATGCCAATGGATTTGATCAAGAAATCGCAAAGCTTTCATACGCAACTTTGCAGGTGGGGCTTACAAATTGACATGTACTTTATTAGGGTCAACTTGAATCCCGTAGTGATATATAATATGGCCCTAGTAGCTTGGCACATGAGAGAAAAACATAGATTTATTGGGTTGAGGCACAGTCAATAATCTCTACACTAAAGAAAGCATAGACAAACATGTTGCTGATGTGCAATTAGAGCACTTGAAATAGAGAAATCATCAAGATAAACTAGCATGAAACTAATAAGATAGGAAGAATAAATCTCCTACATATCGCGCTGAAAAGTACTAGGGGCATTGTGGATTCAAAACCACATGACTATGCATGTGTGGAATCCCCAGTTTCTAATAAAGGATATTTTAGGTATATCTTTCTCAACAATAAATACTTGGTTATAACCATTGTACCCATCTAAAAAGGATTACATCTCATGACCGGGGACTTTGCCAAGCATATTGTCTAGAAAGGGCAAAGGGAAGGCATCAAGAATGATGGTGGCATTCAGTTTCCGATAGCTGACACAAATTCGGACTTGCTTATTCTTCTTAGGTACAATGAAAATTGGAGAGATCCATTTTGCATGTTTGTTTGGAAGTATAAACCCAACCTGTAGTAAGCGATCCAATTCATCTTTTACTTGTTTAGCATAATGGGGGTTCATTCTATAGCTTTACTGCTTATCCAGATAAGCATCGAGTTTCAAGACCACTCTATGTTGGTAGATTCTAGGATCTAGAACTTGCATATCCTTATAATCCCATGCAAATATGTCAACAAACTCAAATGAAAATGCTAGAAGATCTTGTTTAAAAGATTCCTCCAACCATGATCTAATCTTTACAATTCATGGGTTTAAATAATCACCTATGTTACAAGTAATTAATTGATCTTCCAAGACATAAGTTTACTACCCAAAGGCGTTTTCCATCCCATGACATAGATGTTTTGGTAATTCTGCTAGGTCCAACAGATCATCCGGGCAAATTTTGATCGCCACCACAATAGGTTGAATAGTATAAGACTATAGGGATTAGTGGTCTAGTACATGTTGTAAGTCCACCATTCCCAAGGAGAGCATATGCTGGTAAGCGGAGAGGAATGTTGTCTCCTCATCATCCAAAAGACCATCCGACATATGGACTGATTCAATGACATAGGTCCTAGCATGTGTTTTAGAAGATTTAATATCATCAAGGGGAACAATGTTTCATCGGTGATTACATTTAAATATCAGTTCATGTGGTGAACAATCTTGCAAGCCTTTGGCTTACTTTAACCATGGATCGCCAAAAAGTAAATTATAATCTAGGCTCGACTTAAGCAATTTGAGACCAACAAACATATAAAAGACTGCACCCTTTCGTGTAACATGAATACTCCTAACTAACCCCACCGAACGGATCCTAAAGTGGTCAGCCATCCAAACAAAGAACTTGACTCGTTCAATTTTATTCTAGCCCAACTTCTTACAGAGAGCTGCATAGGCAATATTTACACCAGAGCCATCATCTATGAGGACTTGTGTAATTTTGTGATTTTTATACCAAATTGTGATCAAGGGGAACATGTGATTGACTATTGTGTCTAGTTTTCAGTGTATAGTGGCTGCAGCATGTGCTCAGATTGGATCCAGATTAATGTGGTACTGAAACTATTGTTGATCTAGGTGGTTGGATCTCACCAAAAAGTTCTTCTAATATGTTTCTAGTACTTTTATACCATCTATTGCATAGATGAAGGAACCATGTGAAGCTTGCAAGATGGGCAAGCAACAAAGGAAGGTGTTTCCACAAGAAAGCAAGAATAGAAAAATCTATTCACTAGAGTTGGTGCATGCTGGCTTGTGCAGAAAATGGCCTACATAGGCCTTGGGCAAAGCTTCCTACATAGGCCTTGCTCAACTTTTTGGTAAGTTTAAAGAATGGCTTCAACTAGTTGAAACTAAAATAGGGAAGAAGATGAAGAAATTCAGGATATACGGTGGTGGTGAGTTTACATCAACCGAGAATGAAGATTTTTACAAGAGTAAAGGAATCAATCATCAACTCACAATGGCACATATTCCTCAACAAAATGGTGTTGTAGAACATCGGAATTGAACTATCATGGAGATGACAAGGTGCATGCTGAAGGGAAAGGGTTTGCCAAATCAATTTTGGGCAGAGACTATCAACATTTTTGTCTACATCATGAATCAAAGTTACACCAAGGCACTTGATGGAAAGACCCCACAAGAGGCCTACACTGGTAAAAATCCATCTGTTTCCCATTCCAAAGTACTTGGAAGTGAATGTTGTGTACATGTTCTAGATAGGGAGAGAAACAAGCTTCAACCAAAAAGCATCAAATATATATTCGTAGGGTATATTGAATATAAGAAGGATTATAAGCTTTATGGCCTTTTCCAACGAGTAGAGGGCTAGATACAGCGGTCTCACAAGCAAAGGCAGCGGGTGAAGATATCTCTAAAGAAGAAGAAGAACTTGCAAAAGGATGTGATTGGGAGTATATTAAATACGGTGCACTATGGTCTCATGGACGACACTTTCGAATCGCACGAATCGATCAAAATAAGTCTACTTTTGATAGTGGAGTGATGGTGAATTTTTTGAAAAAAAGTAGAGTGAGTGCAAGAGATGATAATGCTCTAGAAGGCGAGTTAGATTATTGTGGTGTGATTCAAGACATCTTGAAACTATCTTTCAGAAAGTTTGATTACTTTGTTTTTTATGTGAAATGGTTCAAAGTAGTCACCTCTGGAAGAAACGCAACAGTGAGACGCGATAAGAGCGGTTTGCTTCAAGTTGACTCCACAAGATTATGGACAGATGAAAGGGATACATTTGTACTTCCCGAACACTGTGAGCAAGTTGTTTTTATACCAGATTCAAAAGACCCAGAGTGGCTATTTGTTTTACAAGTCGCTCCACGTAGTAGACAAATTTTTGAAAACATAGATGTAGAAGAAAGTCCATCTCTAGTGGACTCAGAGATTCATTCGATAGTCGAGGAGGAAGAGATCATTGTTCGAGAAGAAGAGCTCATTGAAGAAGAGGTCATTGTTCGAGAAGACGAAGCAATAGACGATGACCAGGAGGAAACCAGCATAGCAAGCGATTTTGAAGCCATCAATATAGAGATAGATAGTCTCGGCGCATCGGATCTTCAAGAGGATGCTAGAATAGAGGACTTTTGAATAAAACACTTGTACGTACTAATTTTTGTTTTTCTTTTGGTTTATTCTCTATATTACTTTTCTTATCGCATGCTAATTATTTGAGTTTTTTTATTACAGAGCACGATGGGAGACAGTCCTCCAGTCACTCCACATTCCATGACAGAGGAGCAGTTTTTGGAGTTCATCTCTCAGGTTCCTCCTGCGTATATGGCCGCTGCATCATAGTATTGGATCGCTCGTGGTAGCACTCCTCCTGGCCTGACCCTTGGCGGCCTTACTCCTACCAGCCTCACTCCCGCTGGCCTTACTCCCGCCGGTGTCACTCCCGCCGGTGTCACTCCTGCCAGTGTCACTCCTACGGGTGGTGCTACTCCTGTAGGAGGTATGTCTCCTAGCTTTGTGACTCCACCATGACCATCTTTGCAGCCATCTCCTACTGGGTCTACTAGTAGACATGTGCGTTCGACACCTCAGCGTGATACAGGTTGTGGCCCGTCTCGTAGATCGAGGTCACGCTCTGGAGCAGGAGGTTCTAGGAGTGGATCTACAGGTATGTCTGGAGGTGAAGAAGACGGCTATTGTGGAGGCAGTGCGACGGACGTTGTGTCGCCCGCTTCTACTCCTAGGACGAGTACCTCAGATGTAGGTACGCCACACAGTACACCACGTGGAACACCACGTACACCTTGGGGTGCTCATGACCATGATGACTCCAAGGTGTATAGTATCCGAGATGGAGCTCGGGTGATGGATGCGGCTGGCAAAGCAATGCGTGCACGCATATAACAGCTTAGCTCCATCCAGTTTGGACACTCCATGCTCAAATGGAGTGAACAGGATAAAGATCGGAAGAATTATATCACACAGACGATTTACCAAGAGTTCCGACCAGCCGATGGACAGTCTCTTGTCAGTTCAGAGTGGATTCTACACACCGCACCTGAGGTTATGGCCCATCGACGATCCGAGCCTTGTGATGCTTTCAGAGAAGGCTTACCAAAGCCTGTATGGTTAGATGTTGAGGAGTGGGACATGATTCGTGACGAGCAGCAGCAGACTCCTAATCGATATCGCCAGAAGCGAGATGTTGCGGCCACACATTTAGCTACGATTGGACCGTCACATTTGGGCAGCAGCGGATATGACACGATGCGTCATGAGTTTGTAAGTACCATTTCATTTATTGAATTTATTTGTGTTAAATTTCTCATGTATGTTTCTCTAATCTTTTAATATTTGTTTCAGGAGCTGGCGATGGGTCGTCCTCCAACACGAACGGAGGAGTCTTACGGATATAGTCATGGGTTGACTGCACTATTGCAGGACTTGGAGGGACGCGGTGCGGTAGTTTCATGGGAGCATTTGCGATGAGGTAATTAATTTGTAAACTTGGTTTTTACTTGTTGTTTGTAATTTTCATGTGAATTTATCTCATTCCATTAATGTTCTTTGTTGCAGGACTGTTGATATGGAACGTTCTTTGCATGTGTCTGGAAGTGGAAGACCAATATTTTGTATTTGATTTTCATATGGCAATACATTGCTTTGCCACATTTTGTAAAAGCTTCATATATGACAGTGGTTTGCCACACTCTTATACATGCTTCATTATTGAAATATATAACTTCTTTTGTACATGGTTCATAGTTCAATCTGATTACCTCTTTTGTGTCCAATAATACTCTGTTTCATGAAATCATATTTCGGTTGTCATTAGAGTACACATCACATGTACTCGTTTTTTTTGGGCAGAGTGCATTGTCTTTTGTTAAGCAACATCATGGTAATGTTGTTGTAGCAAAAGACAAAACACTCTGCCCAAAAAAAAAAATTGCAGGTATGGTCGTCGGTATACGCAACTGTAGTCCAAGTAGTGTCGTCGGAATAAGCGTCGGTACACCCAGCAGGCGACGGTATAGGCAACGGTATGTCCAGCAGAAGCCTCAGTATGGGCGCCGGTATTACCGACACAAATACCGACGCTTATACCAATGCATATACCAACGCGTTTACCGACTCATATACCGACACTTTGGTACCGACGCGCACACCGACCTTTACACCGGTGTCACGGAAAATAAAGCCGCGTTCATTTTCCTCGGTAAAAACTTCAGTATACCATCGATCTGTTGTAGTGATACTCCTAGCTATATCAACAATACACATGTTCTTTCTCTCAGGCATCCTCTTTTGTTTTCTTGGGGTGTATATGTACATGTCCGTTGTCTCCCTATCCCTTGGTCCTACAAGAAATTAAAAAAACTCATGGGACAAGTACCCTTTCCCTCCATCTAACTTTAGGGTTTTGGTGTGGCACCTTTATTCTTTCTCAACCTCAGCCTTGAATCTAAAATGGTTGGCCCTAAAACATCTATAGGAACTAGGTGACATACTCATGTGACACATAGGTACTCTTTTTGGACGGATTTCTAGGAATACTTTGGAATTGACATGCTTCACACATTCATTACACAATTGTAACGAAGATTGGGTTAATCATCTTACAAGTGTCTTTTTTCTGCACGTTTTTGAGCCTTTTCATGTGCATATAGCTAAATCTTTTATGCCATAGGTCCAAATCCTTTATCTTCACGTCTCCATGGGTGATGAACATTTCCTTGTTCCAACCTACTCAACCTACATGAAGGCTTAATATCCTTCATTCCTTCTTAACTCTTGTTATTATTTCATATCTATTATATGGGTCTTGAATCCATCACCATTCAGGATTGAAGCTCTCCTACTAGCTGCTATCAATGATCTAATCAATAAAAATTAGATTCTTAGTGATACTAAGAGTATGTACCCCCTTTGATAAGATCTTCTCTTTATGGATTCGTCAAGATTGAAATCTTCCATGTGATACATCTCATGATCAATGCTATCCAATTCTCCACATAGCCTTTTTCTTTGGTGTTTGAATATTTCTAAGGAAATCCTCTCTCTCTCTCTCTCTCTCTCTCTCTCTCTCTCTCTCTCTCTCTCTCTGTGACATGTGGATTGTTGGAGCAAGACAATCATCACTTAATGATTACATGAAGCTTAGGAGTGAAGAAATGAAGAAAAGGATGAAATTTGAAGTATGAATTGAACTAGAGATTCAAGAAGAGATGATCTTTATACACAAGAAGTGATGATCTTTCCATTATTACATTTTTCTATCCCACGTCATTATGATAGAGATATTTTTTTACTTTTTTGTTCTTCTATGCCAACTATGCACTTTCTATCATCATCCTTTTCAAAATCATCTCCTATCCCATCGCATATACGACAATACCCAATGCCTATAGGTCATCAGAGTTCTCAATTTGATCAAGAACCTGAGATGCATGTACTGTTTGACTAGATCATTGTGGGCATTACGAATTTACGTCTATCTGAGAGTTAAAAGAAGCCATCAAGGAGAAGGATGCACCGTTATCAATTTTGGAAAAGGCTGATTAAGAGATGATCTTTTGGATTTACACATGCTTGTTGTCGATGATATTGAACTACATGACACATCATGTATGCCCACAATACATATGCCAAAATACATGACACATCATATATGCCGACAATGGATAATTAGTACATACAACCTCATATATGCCCACAATGGATAATTAGTACATACAACCGATTCTAAAGAGCCACAATATGGAATACATCATTGCGTTCAGATTTGGTGATTGACTAAGTACATCCCTGATGCAGACATATGAAGGTATCTCCAAACATCGAACAAAGCCACCCTACCAAGATTTGCTAAACTTGTAGCTAGGTGAAAAAACCTTCCCAAAAAGAGAAAAAAGTGCCGCAATAGTCCTAAGTATGTTCACACACATCACTATGGGAATATATCAACAAGAATGAGAGAGAAAGAGAGAGATAGAGAGAGAGAGAGAAAGAGAAAGAAAAAGAGAGAAACATTGATATAGAGAGAGAGAGAGAAATAGAGAGAGAAAAAGTGATGCAGAGAAAGAAAACAAGACATAATGCATTATATATACCAAATACATTACACATCATATATGCCCACAATGGATAATTAGTACATACAATCGATTCTAAACAGGCAAGGTACGGAATGTACCATTGCTTTTAGCTTTGGCCACTAACTAAATACATCCCCAATGCAAAAAAACGAAGGTATCTCCAAACGTTGATCAAAGCCACCCTATCAAGATTTGCTAAAGTCGTAGCCAGGGGAAAAGAATGGATTCATATAATAAAAGTTCTCTAATGACCTTTTGTAGACTATTGAAGAGATTTGAAGCTCTGAAGCTGCTGTTGGAAATCAATTAAAGTGTTTGAACTGCAAGAATGAGTTCTCTAATCATGAAAGGTAGTTCATTGCTTCAGGAAGTAGTGAGCTTCTTCTTCTTCTGGTGCGTTGGTGAAGACGATCCTTTCCATTGCTAAGAGTTTGTTATCTCAGTCACTTTGATAGAGAGATATAATTTGTATCCACATTGTATCATTGATTCCTTCATGATCAGCTATGTTGTATTACTCCATTAGCTAGACATTTTGCAGTTGTATTCATACGATATTTCTTGTAGTGAAAGCATTGATGGATACGACTTTTCTACTTTGAGCTTATTTTTCCACGAAGTTTGAGGCTTCTATTGAAATACAAAATAATAGAACAATGGCAGGAACCGATTCACCTGACCATTCGTAAATTGTCTCCTTCATTGTGAAAACACTTTCACACATATTATTTACATGGCTAGATCTCTACCACCATGTAGATGAAGCAATCACTAACATTGCAACAAAAGGATGGACAGAGAGGTGATTTGATAAGGCAAACTTGTCTCATAATATAAAACATCACGTGTAATATTGAAGCCACTTCAGACAGTTTAATTGATCTCCTAGCGTAAAGCATTAAAATGTAGGAAATAAAAGAAACGAATGGATTAAAAGTTATTTAAATTTTTAGAAAAATCAACGAAACACGCAATTAAGTAAGTGAAAATAAAAAGAAATGGTAAAGGAAAGACATGTAAAGGATCATTGAGTCCTCATGAATATCCTCCATTTCATAGAGCAAGATGGTTTTGGGCAAATTGAACCATCCCCATCCACGCAATCATGTCGAGAAGGTTTTCCATGCTCTCTAAGCTAACTTATATTTCTTTCGGCCTCATACTTCCTCCATTATTCTGTTTGAGTAGTGTAACGACTAGTTACCCATGTAGGTTTCCTTTCTTCACTTCACGTCTGTTTCTTTGATCTCTTGATCTGGTTCCTTCAACCAATGAAGTAAAAAAATGAGGATCCTCTCGCTCAAAAGGCAAAGTAGGATTGATTAATTTGGTTTCAGAGTGATCACTTCCTCCACATTCAAGTGATTCTCATTTCTCATGTTTCCTATTATACATCCGCTTGTTCTTTTCAAATCTTAGTAGATACACCTTTCTTGTCAAGGTAATGCACATATAACCAACCTCATATAATCAACAGAAATTTCTTGTAAATTTAATGCACATCATAGTAAATATATCATCATCTAAATCTGTATAACAATATACACACAAGCAGACTGCAGAGGCAAATGAGAAATATTACACTTACAAATTGCTTTGTTCTAAGTACAATTTACAACAAAACAGATCATCATCATGAGAATTAATGTTTGCAGTGCTTAGTTGAGTACACCTGCATGAATATACATCATATGCGAATTGCCATCTGCATTTCAATATACTACAATATGGCATGGCATGGGAGACGTATCCCTTTTCAACTAAGAAAAATTGCTTGCCAAAATCTCTCCACTTCCGATGGGTCATTAAAGAAGACAGTTTGCTTCATGCTCGCAAGAGCCTGTCTTTCTTCTTGCCTTCTCCATTTTTGGACAAATGAAGACAACAAGCTGCCCTTCTCTTGCTCCGCTTGTTGCTGTTGGACACATCTTTTCTGAGACTTTCTCCCACGCATCTTCTGTAACTTCTTGAGCTTCTCTAACTTCTTCTTCTTCCAGTAGGCTGAAGACTTACAGTATTCTTTAGTCCGTTGCGCTGTTGGACACACCTTTTCTACGACTTTCTCCCACGCATCTTCTGTAACTTCTTTAGCTTCTCTAACTTCTTCTTCTTCCAGTAGGCTGAAGACTTACAGTATTCTTTAGTCCGTTGCGCTGCTAACTCCTCTGCTGATGACCAGTTGCGTTGTTTTCGCTTTTTGTCTGAGGAGGTGCAGTGCAGGTCAGAATTTGCACAAGACGAGTACTGAACAATTCGGCTATGGATACGACCTTCAACTTTGCCGTCAATGCTTCGAATCTGATCAGCTTAGCCACCATTTGCGGAGGGACAGTGCACGTTGAATCCTGTCAGCTTCGCAATCGCCCTCTGAAGGGTCCCATTGAATCGTCGAAGTAGTGTGTTACGTACAGCTTCAACTTTGTCATCAATGCCCTCAAATACTACTCGAACCTGATCATCCTCGTCATTTGCGGATGCACACACCTTCGCCTTCGCCCTTTCTTCTTCAGTTTCGTGCAGCTTCGCCTGCGCTCTTTGGATGGTCCTACTAAATCTTTGAAATAGTCTATTACGCCTTTGTTCCTCAGTCTCGAGCGTCATCGCTGCGTGCTTCTCTCTCTCTGTTAACAGGTACTCTGTCCGTGTGCGCAAAATGCTGTTATGTGAAAATATATGTCTTAGGACAGAAAATCCGTAGTCTGTGCGTCTCTCTCTCTGTATGCACGCACAACGTCCTAGTGTGCTGTATGCGATGTCATAGTGTGTTGTATGGATTGCTTACTTTCGTTTTTATAGACAAGTATATACCCGACGTCGTATTCCTCTCATTTATGCCGGACAAATATTTCCAGCGAACCCACAAGAGATCTTCGCATGACTCTATTGTCTTCACATTTGTGGAGTGTTGACTACTCTATTGTCTTCACATTTGTTGTTTCATGCGGAGGTTATGAATCATCAGTATAGATTATGTAATTAAGGAAATAGGCGATTCTTTGATTTTGCAGAAGTTTTTTGGCATCAAATTCTGTGGAATTGGATGATAGATGACATACATTACGCTAAGATGACAATGATCCAAAAGAGGGGCATACTTGTAAGTGATTGTTTTATTCTCTATTGATAGAGAGAGAAGGAGAGAGAGAAAGAGAGAGAGAGAGAGAGAGAGAGAGAGAAAGAAAGAGAGAGAGAGAAGAGAGAGAGAACGAGAGATAAAGAATAATGAAAGAAAGGAAGATAGAGATAGGAAAATAGAGCATACATACACACACACATTTACACATTTACACATGCATACATACACACATACATGTACACATATGCATACATACACACATACATGTACACACATGCATGCTTACATACACACACCTATACACACATGCATGCTTACATACACACACACATGCATGCATACACACACATATAAATTTACACACATGCATACACACATACATACACACATATATATATACATATCCATACATACACATACACACACATATACACACATACATACACACACACATATATACACACATATACACACATGCATGCAGACATACACACACATATACACACATGCATGCATACACACATATACACACGTGCATACATACACACACATGCATACACACATACATACACACACATATATACACATATGCATACATACACATACACACACACATATACACACATACATATATACACACATATACATTTACACACACACATATACACACATGTATACATAAATATACATATTTTAGGTCTAGATATGTAAGATTAGGGTTTTAGGATTTAGGCATAAATATCACTCAATTATATTTATATTAAGAAAAAATATAGAGAAAAATAAGAAAAAAAATTTGAATATATAAATAAATATATATATAAAATATGATTAGGGTTTTAGGAATAGGGGTTTAGATTTTTATAGGTGTTTAAGTATTTACGTTTTAGTATTTCAGATTTAAGTCTAAGTCTTTCAGATTAGGGTTTTAGGGTTTTAATACGTAGATAACATATATACACAAACACACATATACATATAATACATACATACATGTAGAACACATGCATACAAAAATATACATATTTTAGATTTAAATCTTTAAGATTATGGTTTTAGGGTTTTAACACCTACATAACATATATGCACACATACACATGCACATATAATACATATATACATGTATATACACCTGTATAAAGAAATATACATATTTTAGGTTTAGATCTTTAAGATTAGGGTTTAGGGTTTAGACATACACATAACTCAATTATATTTATATTAAGAAAATATATAGAGAAAAATAAGAAAAAAATCTCAATATATAAATAAATATATATATAAAATATGATTACTGTTTTAGGATTAAGGGTTAAGATTTTTATTGGTGTATAAGTATTTAGGTTTTAATATTTCATATTTAAGTCTAAATCTTTAAGATTAGGGTTTTAGGGTTTTAACACCAACATAACATATATACACACATACACATACACATATAATACATATATACATGTAGATACACATGCATACAAAAATATACATATTTTAGATCTAGAATTTTAAGATTCGGGTTTTAATTAAATATATATAATTAAATATATAAATTTAAATATATAAAAATAGGATTACGTAAGGAAAAAATCTGAATATATAAATAAATATATATATAAAATAAGATAATTATATATATAAATAAATATAAAAAGAACTAGTGTTTTAAATAATTTAATTAAATATATATAATTAAATATATAAAAATAGGATTATGTAAGGAAAAAATCTGAATATATAAATAAATATATATAAAAAATAAGATAATTATATACATAAATAAATATAAAAAGAACTAGTGTTTTAAATAATTTTAATAAATATGTATAATTAATTTTATAAAATTAAATATATAAAAATAGGATTACGTAATGAAAAATTCTGAATATATAAATAAATATATATATATATATAAAATAGGATAATTATATAGATAAATAAATATAAAAAGAACTAGTGTTTTAAAAAATTTAATTAAATATTTATATATAAATATATAAAAATAGGATTAAGTAAGGAAAAAATCTGAATATATAAATAATATATATATATATAAGGTAGGATAATTATATAGATAATAAAATATGATTAAATATATAAAAATAGGTTTAAATTTAATCATTTTAAATAGAGTGAATATATATATAATACACAAACACACATACTTATAAACCTATCTATATTCACATATATATACATATACACATATATATACACATGCATACATATATATACATGTTTTAGCTCTAGGTCATTTGGATTAGGGTTTTAGGGTTTTAACACCTACATAACATATATACACACATACACATACACATATAATACATATATACATGTATATACACATGTGTATAGAAATATACATAATTTAGGTCTAGATCTTTAAAATTAGGGTTTTAGGGTTTAAGCATACATATAACCAAATTAAGAGGAAACAAATCTGAATAAATAAATAAATATATATATAAAATAGGATCAATCAAGAAAAAATCTGAATATATAGATAAAATAGGATAGCTATATAGATTAGGGTTTTAAGTTTTTTTAGGTATTTAAGTATTTAGGTTTAGTATTTCAGATTTAAGTCTTTAAGAGTTAGATTTTTAGGTTTAATAAAAAAAGCAAATGTTCTGTTAAATGCGCTTTTGCTGTCAGAAGTGCATTTAATCTCTTTTCGGGTTCTTGAGAGTGGAAGGGGTCTGAATAATCAGAGGCCCTATACTTGATTTTCCCAAATCAACTCACTCACATGACCTTTCGTTTAAAAACAACTCTGCTAATCGAACTTTCTAACAAAAAACTCGAGCTCATTCCTTTACAGAATTACTTGTTCATATTACAATCAATACATCTTAGTACACAACGCAAGGATAAACATTACCGTAACACAGACTTACAGTAAACAACATACAAATCAGCGATTCGATACTTCACTTAATGTAAACATTACCGTAACCCAATCTTTACGGTATAGGTGCAGATAATCTAACAAAACAAAAAGACACACCAGTACGCAGAATTCTCAAACACACACTACAGAAACTCCATAGAACGTCTCACCCAGACAGACAGTCTGGTGATCCTGTGGTTATCACCGAAAGTGTCTTTTCATTGCTTTATAAAAAGTTACAACTCATCACAACGACCTTTCGGTTCGTGCGGAATATGAAAAGGAAAAGGTTTACAATTGCAAATCCGGCGGCTTACACTAGCATGCACAGTGGACTTGAACCCGCAGGTATACAAAATTCTATGGTTCATCTATTATACCCTGTAGATACATTGTTCTAGCTAATTTAAAAGTTCTGGCAATTTTCTTTTTTAATGAATCTAACATCTGTTTCAGGATTTTGGGTTCTTCTAGCTGAGCATCAGTTCTTACTGAACTGGTTGCAATTACCTGGCTCATCAAAATTTCTGTCTGTGTTTGCAGAAAAGCTTCCTGTAGGTAAAAATCATTTGCTAAAGCTGCATCCCAGTTCACTTTCATGTCTGCAATCCCTTTATCAACTCTAGATAGTCTTTCGGCTTGAGCACCCAGTTGGTTCTCTCTTCTCTCCAACTCTTGATTCTGAAATTCTATGGTCCAGTAATAAGCATCTCTTTCTCTTCTTATCCCTGGTATCTCCTTCTGTAGCTGAGTGACCAACATCATCTGGCTTTTAAGAGCAGCATTTGATTCATATAGGTTTGTAGTTGCAAACTCTAGCTTTGTATTGTTTTGCTTTAATAAAGCCCTCATTTCATGTCCTTTCTGTACTCCATCCAATTGTGCTCTAGTCTCTTCTAACAAATTTCCTAGTGCTATGCGTGCATCCTCTTTATCTTTGACTAACTGCCGTAAGTGAAGAATTTCTGCATCAGCAGCACATAATAAATCATCTTTTACTTTGAATTCGACCAAGGCAACATCTCTTTGATTGATTACGATCTCCTGTTGAGCAAGCTGTGGTTCAAGCTGGCTAATCTAGAAGTGCAGATTATGATTCTCTACTTTGACTAAATCTACTTCTTCCTGCAACGGAGTGATATCTGCTTCAAGGGTATCCACCTTATGCTGCAATTCCTAACGAATATTTTCTGTCACCATTCTTAATTGCACCGGAAGCTGCTGGGAAAATTGAATAAGCATGCATCCCATAGATTCTAATTCTATGAACATAGGAATTGGAGGAAGTAAAGGAGGAAGTGGCTGAAATGAAGAGGTTAAAAGATGAGTGGAATCCGGTGGAGCGTAATTGAGTGAGGAGGATGAAGCGGTAGGTTCCTCAGGAGCAAGGGGTGGAACAGGAACAATGGGTGGAGGAATGGGTTGCAGAGTATTAGCTGCTTCGGTAAGTTGCTGCGTAGTCACTTTGGGTTGGGCAATTGGAGATTCTACTGCTGTAATCAATTCCCGAAAAAGTTCTGCAATAATTACCTGTGTATCTTCTTGCACCTCTTGTTTGGACTGCTGTAGAGATTCGTCCTTAGAAGATATGACTTTCGAATCAGTAGAAACACTTTGATCGTGTTGCTGGTTTGGAGATGATTGAGCTGATGACTCATGGTGCATTGATGTAGCTGTGTCGTGGAAAGCCTCTTCTTCATGTCCTTCTTCTTCATTGTTGTCTGCTTTATTTCCATCAGCAGATCCCTGCACTTGACTGTCAGACGAACTTATTCCTGATGCGTTTTCGACGGAGGAGCTAGAAGACGTGATCGCAACAAATCTCCTTTGTTAACCTCTTTAATAACCGAAACGCATTCACGATGAATGCGCCGGAAAAAATAGGAAGAAAAATTGATAGGCTCTCTAGCAGCCATATCAATAACTGAGTAAAATGGGCGAGATATCCCATAAGTTCGTTTCTGCAGGTTTAAGATGGCTACTAAAAATTGTAAAGCTGTTCTTTCAGGTTCAGGTCGACAGAGTATGGCATACTCATTCGAAGAATATCTGGGAGATAATTGAATCATGGTAGCGACCGGAAGGTTAGGGCCATTCTCTCGTCCTTCCGGAGAGAGTCAGAAAGCATCAGCAAATGACTGCATTGTGATTACAGTATGAGATGGTAAAGAGGTAATTGGCCAACTCTGCTCCGTAGCAGGTGTGGCAGCGATGGCCGCAATGATCTGGGCGTAAAACGGGTGATATTCCACTAAATGCTAAGGCAATTCATTGAAATTGGACAACCCACGGACGCGCAAGAACTCACCCACATCTGCAAGGAGTCCATCACGGAACGCAGCGAAGTTGGCTAATGCTTCCGTGATGCGCACGCAATGTAGCACAAAGACAGAGTGAATACAGGAAAGACAAAGCACACAGAGCACACAGACACAATAGCGATTAACAGCGAAACAAAAGAGATTAAGTAGATACTTGGCAGCTGGAGGCGATCAAAATTGTTAATCATCGCACGATGTTGAGATGATAACCTCATAACTACAGGGTGCATGCATGAGCAGGATCAATAACAAAAGGCAGCTATTATTCATGGTTATGTAGCAAAACGAGGAGTTTATGGTTTTTAAGCAACTAACACGCAAAACTAAAAAGGAAAAGAAAAGAAAAGAGAAAAAAGAAAAAAAATACGCGGGCAACCGCAGAACACTTCAGTGCGAATCAGGTGCTTGATGATACGGCCGTAACTTTGAACCATTAATCACCTTAGGAAGAGGAACTCCGATCAAAGTAGTCAACCGAAAAGTAGTTGGGCCCACTTGTTCAGTAATCCGGTAAGGACCAGACCATCGTAACTTGAATTTTCCAGCAGAACAATTTGATTTTGCATTATAAAAGATCACAAGTTGTCCTACCGTAAAAACTGGAGTTTTAAGATACCGATCATGTCTACGAGCTTGCCGCAACTGCACTTCTTGAAGAGTCAGAAAACTTTCCCAGCAATGCTCATCTAATTCTCTGAGTATATCCAACCGATATGACAAAGAATCTTCAGGTATCAACTTCTGAGTTATGGCGACGCGTAAACTAGGCACTACAACTTCCATTGGAGCGATTGCTTCCAATCCATAAGCAAGCTTGAAAGGAGTTAGTCCAGTGGCAACTTTGTAAGTAGTCCGGTACGCCCATAATACTGCAGGTAGTAACTGATCCCATCTTTCTGGTGATTCCAGAATCAATTTACGAAGCATGCTCAGCAAGGTCTTGTTGGTACTTTCAGCTAAGCCATTAGTACAAGGATAATACGGTGAACTGAATTTATGCAGAATCTGAAATGTGTGAGCACTCGCATTAAATTCTTGACAAAGTGTGTTCCTTGATCTGTTACAAGTTCCAAAGGTAATCCATATCGTGGGAATACGTCTTTCATTAGACATTTTGCCACCGAAACAACTGTGGCGGACCGTAAAGCCCAAGCTTCTGCCCATCTGGTAGCATAATCTGTGCATGTCAGAATATATCGATTGTTGCTAAGGATTGTTGTAGGTGTAATTGGTCCAATAAAATCAAGACCCCATTTCTTAAAAGGTTCCAAAGGTAAGACAGGCTGCAGAGGAAAGAAATGGCGTTGTAAAGGCTGTCCAGATCGCTAACAATTGTCACACTACTGCACAAATTGAGTCACATCTTTGTACATAGTAGGCCACTAGAGCCCCCTTTGCAGAATTTTTCAGTGCGTTAAATCTGCTGCAAAATGTCCACCGGAAGGTATTGAATGTGCCAGAGCGATTCCTGAGTTTACTTCATTAGGAGGAATACAATGAAGTAAAACCCGAGTGTGATCCATATAGTACAACTGGCCGGCAATCAACCAAAATCTGCGACTGTAAACTGCAATTTTCTACCGAAGTTTGAGAAGGAAGACATCCATCAGTAAGAAAGGTTAATAACTGATCATAGTAAGTAGGTGTTACAGGAGCTTCTACAGATTCATCACTAGTTGGTTCAGTAACATAAACTGTTGGTGTGGTATCATCAACACCGACCGGAGCTTCACCGGAATCTAGCCGAGAAAGAAAATCTGCTAATGCATGTGTAGTGCCGGGTCGATGAATCACTTCATAATCAAACTCTTGTAACAATAAAACCCAACGTCCAAATGACCACCTAAATGCTGCTGCCTAACCAGATACACCAGTGCAGCATGGTCTACATGAAAGATGAATTTTCGGCCTAGCAAATAATGCCGAAATTTCTTTACAGAATACACCAAACCAAGACATTCTCTTTCAGTTATTGAATAATTCTTTTCAGCAGGAGCAAGCCGTCGACTTGAATAATAGACAGGCCGAAATCACTTATCAATTTGTTGCATTAAAACACTTACAATGGCTATATCTGATGCGCCTACAAAAACATGAGATGGGCGTTCCCAATCAAGAGGTTGTAGAATTGGAACCTACGTTAATAATCCTTTTAGACGATCAAACGCAGTTTGACATTCCGGTGTCCAATCAAACTATCGAGGAGTACTAGTGATTAGCCGATTTAGGGGTATTGCCAAATGGGCAAGCATCTTACCGAATAAAGAGAAATCATCTAGATATACTTGCATAAAAGAAGTAAGATAGGGTGAGAAGATTTCCTGCATACAACGCTGAAAGGTGCTAGGAGCATTTCCTAATCCAAACCACATGACTGTACAAGCAAAAACACCCCAATTCGTAATAAACGTTGTTTTTGGTATATCTTGCTCAGCCATTCGGACCTGGTTATAACCACTATAACCATCGAGAAATGAATACATCTCATGTCCAGCCACTCTGTCCAGCATTGTATCAAGAAATGGAAGAGGAAATGGATCAGGTACGGTAGCTGCATTTAATTTCTGGTAATCGAAACATATTCGAAGCTGCTTGTTTTTCTTTGGTACAATCACGATCGGAGAGATCCATTCAGCGTGCTCAATAGGTACAATGAATCCTACCTTTAATAGGCAATCAAGTTCTGCTTTTACCTGTGCTGCATAGCTGGGATTCATACGGTAGCTGGGTTGTTTAATCGGCTTTGCTTCTGGTTTGAGCATGACCCGATGTTGATAGATGCGAGGGTCCAGACCTTTCATATCACGGTAATCCCATGCAAAAACATCAGAGAACTCACGAATAAGTTGAATCAAATCAGCTTGAAACACCTCAGACAATCCTTCCTTTATCTTGATAGGTCGTGGGTTTACTTCATCTCCCAAATTATATGTAATTAACTGATCTTTGAGAACATAGAATTGACGAGGTTTGCCTGGATTTTCAGCTGACTGTAAAAGATGTTGTAGAGCGGCTTCTTCCATAGCAACAGTATCTTCGGTCTTCACTTCTTCGGTCAGAGGCACCACCGTATAGGCTGTCGGACTCTAATTATCTACAATAGATTGCAGATCTACAGTACTTAAGGAAATCAGATCTTCATTGTTCTTCAGAAATGCTTCTTCTTCATCGTCAGATAAGCCATCCAACATGTGGACTAGCTCTCCTACATATGGTCTGGCATGGAGTTCACAGGGCTGAATAGCATCTAGTTTGACAACATATTTACGGTGGTTGTCCTTAAAAGTAAGTTCCTGCGCTAACCAATCCTGTATAACCTTAGCCTGTTTCAACCAGGGTCAGCCGAAAAGGAGATTATAGTCAAGACTAGACTCTGGTACTTCTAAGACTACAAAAGTCATTTTAAACGTTGTACCCTGCAAAGTTATCGAGACATTCCATACGAGTCGTACCGGATGAACTTGAGATTGGTCAGCCATTCTAACAAAAAACTGGACAGGCTCAATTTGGGTCCATCCCAACTTCTTGCAAAGTGCTGCAGTGGCGATGTTTACACGAGACCCACCATCAATTAGTACTTGAGTAATCTTGTGGTTTTGTACCATACCGTAATTAAAGGGACCGAATGATCCACCGTCGAATCAGCTTCCGGTTGTACCGTTGTTGTTGCTGGAATGCAGGAAGACCCAGGACTGAGCTATTGCTGAAATTACTGCCGAACTCGTGGCACTAATGAAAGTAACTGTCCAAGAGGGAGAGTAATGGATGCCTTAGATAAAATTTCCCATGCTTGATCCGTTTGAATTGTACTTTTCACCGATTCTGAAGATGATGCGCCTGTTACTGGGGTAGAATCTTGTTCCTGTGATCCTTCCTTTGGCAGTGGAACTTGTGTCACCGAAATTGGATCTCGGAACACTGTAGGTTCTTTGGTGGTCCATTGACTAGCTTTGTCATACATTTTTTGCTGTTCATCGATGCCAGGTTCAAACACTTCTGTTGCTAGGTGTAACTGCTTACCAAATCTTGTTTGAATCACTATGGCCTGAGTTTCCACTGGTGATATATAAACCATATTGGTCATTGCGTTCTGACGCTCCTTCTTCCTCTGATCATATTCGGTTGCATCTTTACAGAATCTTCGTATGTGGCCTAACTCACCGCAAAAATGACAACGAGGGGGTGGCAAAGAATTACCTTCCTGTGATGTTCCTGTCTGCCAGGGATTTGTATTGTAATTTGTATTCCGCTGTCCTCGATAATTTCTGTATCCTTGTTGCTGATTATTTCTCATCTGAGGTGGTACATAATCAGTGAATGGCTGCTCCGGTTCTTGTATGATAGCACTTACAGTTGCTGGTCCCTGCACTTTGGCGTTATATGCACAGTTTTCAGTGGAATGTCCAGTTGTATTGCAGATAGCGCAATACATCTGATTAAGTGCACATGTGGTACTGGTATGCCCTCGATTATTGCACTTGGTGCAGTACATCTATCTAGCCGGATCTTCTGCAACATTTTTACTGGCTTTCAACCACTCCAAGTCTTCGGTAAAGCCTCCAACCTTATGTTCGAGCTGCAAGGCCATTGCAATAACCGCATCTAATGTCATAGCTCCCACACAACGGATGATCATAATCTGTTTGAGCTGCGAAGTCAAACCATTAATAAACCAGTGAGTGATTACATCATCTGGTAAATTAGCATGTGCCGGAGGTAGTTGTCTCAAATGAGTTCTGAATAGGGTGGCATATTCCTGCACTGTTTGATTCAGCTTCTGTCTATTATTTTGTAGGTAATCAAAAATTTCGGCAGGGTTCTTCTTCAGCCAGAATCTCTGCAAAAACGCATCCCTTACCGCTTCATAGCTGCCGAAATGGTTGATATCATACTCTGTAAGCCACCTAGCTGCTTCATTAACTAATGTGGACTGGAATACTATGGCCTTGTATGCCGGATGAGATGGATGGTTTAGTACTGCATAACTTATTTCAAAGGTGCGTACATGAGCATCAGGATCATCACCTGGAAATCCACCGAATTTGGTGTAAGTTACTCCTGTTGGAACTGGTCGAGGTGGAAGTAGTTGTTGTTGCTGTTGTTGTTGTTGTTGTTGTTGTTGTTGTTGTTGTTGTTGTTGTTGTTGTTGTTGTTGTTGTTGTTGTTGTTGTTGTTGTTGTTGTTGCCCACTCATGGTGTTAGTGGCGATACGGTTACAATTTCCTGAATTCTGAGGTGGTGTTTCTTGTTCTTCTGAATTTGTATGGTCAGACTGCTCACCTTCCGGTTCGAAAATAGTGCTTAACTTCTTTCAAATATCTAATTCGAATAGCCTACCCTCTTCGGTAGTATCAAATGTAGGCAAGCTTACCCCGAAAAGTGGAGTCCGGAATGAAGATTCACCGGGAAGTATAATGCTATCACCAGAAAATTGTAAATTTTCTGGAACCCGGACCGAACTACCACCAGAATTAGTCGAACTTTCCCCAATCCAGGGTATTCTTTCACCTTCAATGATCTCTTTGGATAACACACCCCTATCCTCAGAGAGGTTTGAATCTTCACCAGATGGTGTCGAAATAACACCGAAATCTACCAGAATTGTAGTATGTTCTACCGGAATGCTACCGGAATCACTGCTAACACGCTTCATTTCTTCTACTACTAGGCTTAACCGCTCCGTGCTTCTGCCTCCTGACGATGTTCCTAATAAATTTGATATCTCCCAGGGCTTTCAGTCTCTCCTGTACTTCGGATACGACTCACCGGACCGAGTAACCGGCATATATCACCTTTTCTACACTTGCATACTACTCTACCTTACTGTCGAATCACAATTTGTCGATTCACAATCTATGGTTACCTTCCCACAATCACTTTGTAACAATCTGTTGCCACTTTTCGACAATCACTTTGCAACAATCTGTTGCCACTTCCCACAATCAATTTGTAATACTCGGTTGCCACCTTCCCACAGACGGCGCCAGTATTAAATGCGCTTTTGCTATCAGAAGTGCATTTAATCTCTTTTCGGGTTCTTGGGAGTGGAAGGGGTCTGAATAATCAAAGGCCCTATACTTGATTTTCCCAAATCAACTCACTCACATGACCTTTGGTTTAAAAAGAACTCTGCTAATCCAACTGTCTAACAGAAAACTCGGGCTCATTCCTTTACAGAATTACTTATTCGTATTACAATCAATACATCTCAGTACACAACGCAGACATAAACATTACCGTAACATAGAAATACAGTAAACAACTTATAAATCAGCGATTCGATACTTCACTTAATGTAAACATTACCATAACCCAATCTTTATCGTACAGGTGCAAATAATCAAACAAAAAGAAAAGACACAGCAGTACGCAGAATTCTCAAACACACACTACGGAAACTCCACAGAACGTCTCGCCCAGACAGACAGTCTCGCGATCCTTTGGTTGTCACCGAAAGTGTCTTTTCATTGCTTTAAAAAAAGTTACAACTCATCGCAATGACCTTTCGGTTCGTGCGGAATATGAAAAGGAAAAGGTTTACAATTACCAATCCAGCGGCTTACAGTTCTAAAATGTCCATATTGTAGCAGATGGCTTCTTTGGATCCTGAAGAGAGAATGGCATGTCCTTGCACACAGTGCTAGTATCAAATTTATCGGAACCGATGGATTTCTACTGCACATGTTAGAGAGTAAGATCCTTTGATAGGAGTTGACTGGAAAACTGACGCTATCATTCGCTATCATTCGCATGGTCCCCCAAGTAAGCAGATGGACCTAAATGACATTGCACCGGTAACCTCTCGTGGACAAAAGAGAGCAAAAAAGGACTTAGACGTACAAGAAAGCACTAATAATATTACACAGAATGAACATATGGAAGAGATGCTTGAAGCATTTTATGAGATGGACGAGGATCATGATGGTGAAGAAGGTGTCGAGAGTTTCATGGACACAACAAAAATTCCATGATCAGAAGTTGATGAAGTTTTCTTTGTGCTTTGAGAAAGAACATTTGCGAAAGGATAATACGGAGTGCTGAACTTATAGGTAATGTTAAAGAAATGATTCAGAGCCTCAATTAATTCATTTGCAAAGTGGGTGCCTCTATCTGACACAATTTCCAAAGAGAGACCAAATCGCAAAAAAGATCACAGGTTAAATACTTAGTGACTACCATAGCAATGGAAGATCAAATCACGCAGGCCTTAGCCTAGCAAGTGGCATAATCCACGCAAGTCAGGATGTAACGATTTTTAGTAACGGTAGCGAGGGGCGTAATTGGACCAATGGAGTCCAATCCCCACCTTTGGAATGGTTCCACAGGGAGGATGTGCTGCAAAGGAAAATAATGTTGTGGTAAGGGTTAGCTAGTCTGTTGATAGGTATCACACTACCAGACATAATCGTGCATATGGTGATGCATGGTCGACCAGCATAGACCACTCTACAAGATATTCTTATGCATCAACTAAATCAAAAATTGACCACTAATAGGCACAGAAGGAACCAATGCTAAGAGGATGGCACCTCATGCATTGGGACACATCAAATCCAAGCTTCTGATGGATCAGCATGGTACAATTTACCACACTATACAAAATGCCGACTATATAGGGCTAACTTTTGTCTAGCAGTTATAGATAGGGAATCAGGTGGACAACTAGAAGTTAGAAAAGCCAGAGGAGTATCATAATATGAGTCTGTGAAATTCCACGAAACCAATGAGGATTTAGGTTCAACCATGTACATGGTAGGGGAGGAATCACCCACTCCAATTGGTGCTTTATCGGAATCTAACCAAGAGAGGAAATCAACAATTGCATGGTAAGAACCACGATCATAATGAATCATGTCATAATCAAACTCTTGAAGGAGAAGAACTCATCTAGCGAGTCATCCACCCAAATTCTATTGTTGTAAGTCCCAATTGGAGCCTATGTAAGGAGTCCCTTAAGTCATTAACCAAGTGAGGGAAATCATTAAATGAGTTAACCAACATAGATAGCAACCATGCCAATGGATTTGATCAAGAAATCGCAAAGCTTTCATACGCAACTTTGCAGGTGGGGCTTACAAACTGACATGTACTTTATTAGGGTCAACTTGAATCCCGTAGTGAGATATAATATGGCCCTAGTACCTTGGCACACGAGAGAAAAAGATAGATTTATTTGGGTTGAGGCACAATCAATAATCTCTACACTAAAGAAAGCATAGACAAACATGTTGCTGATGTGCAATTAGAGCACTTGAAATAGAGAAATCATCAAGATAAACTAGCATGAAACTAATAAGATAGGAAGAATACATCTCCTACATATCGCGCTGAAAAGTACTAGGGGCATTGTGGATTCAAAACCACATGACTATGCATGTGTGGAATCCCCAGTTTCTAATAAAGGATATTTTAGGTATATCTTTCTCAACAATAAATACTTGGTTATAACCATTGTACCCATCTAAAAAGGATTACATCTCATGACCGGGGACTTTGCCAAGCATATTGTCTAGAAAGGGCAAAGGGAAGGCATCAACAATGATGGTGGCATTCAGTTTTCGATAGCTGACACAAATTCGGACTTGCTTATTCTTCTTAGGTACAATGAAAATTGGAGAGATCCATTTTGCATGTTTGTCTGGGAGTATAAACCCAACCCGTAGTAAGTGATCCAGTTCATCTTTTACTTGTTTAGCATAATGGGGGTTCATTCTATAGCTTTACTGCTTATCCAGATAAGCATCCAGTTTCAAGACCACTCTATGTTGGTAGATTCTAGGATCTAGAACTTGCATATCCTTATAATCCCATGCAAATATGTCAACAAACTCAAATGAAAATGCTAGAAGATCTTGTTTAAAAGATTCCTCCAACCATGATCTAATCTTTACAAGTCATGGGTTTAAATAATCACCTATGTTACAAGTAATTAACTGATC
>MU262379.1:20000-69101 GCA_020310875.1 Ceratopteris richardii | reverse complement strand
TTGAAGCTAGTTATCTTGATGTTTATGTTCATCTTCTTATGCATATCTATTTAGATAGTCAAAGTGTTATTGCTATTACAAAGAATCTTGTTCATCATGACAAGGACTAAGCATATTGAAGTTCATTATCATTATATTCGTAAGTATCTAAAAAGCACATTAAGTTTATAGTATGTACTTGCAAGTGAGAAAGTGGCAGATATTTTTATCAAAGCATTATCCAAAGATGAACTTCAAAAGTTACGCAAATTATTTGAAGCTTATGGCATTATGACATTGAGGGAGGGATTGTTGGAAAACAAGGTCAGAATAACCAAAATTCTAACCAACCATAGTTTTCGAGATCATCAAAATTTGATCTAAGATAATAAAAAAAATTCCTTGCATAATCTTGAAGTACTCATCGAGAGCTTTCAACTGATATATGCTATGCACCTATGTGAAGACCTAACACTTAAAAAAAAAGTCGAACCCTAATATCTGATCAAAAGTTGCTTTTCACTTAATTTTAATCCAATGATCATGATTTGTATATCAAAAAGCAAATAATTCAATGGCCAAGATCAAAGTGACCCAAGCTCATATGAAAAGTTAAATCGAAAACACAATTTGGTGTCGAAAAGATCGTGGGAGGAGGCTTTTTAGCTTATCTGAGTATTTTTTTGATTGCGGTTTTGATGATTATAAAAGGACCAGCCCATGGATGCTGTTAACACATCAACTCTACAAGCTATTTCTCAACCTTGTGCTAGGGTTTCATCTAGAAGCAAACCTTGGATCTCTTTGTGCTGATTTTGCTGCCAAACTTGAGGTTTTTTTGGTGCTGCCCTGCATCTCCTACACATAATCCTGCTGATTCTTGTAAGTAGCTGCTTATTTTCTGTTCATTCTTTAGTTGCTGTTGTACCAGGTCATACATCAGAGGAGTCCAATTTCTGCTAGGTGTCGCTTACTGGCCTGTTTATAACACAGTCAACCACTTCCATATTTGCACATATCCTCTTACACACACTCCTAAGGCCACTTTGCCCTACATTTTGTACCTAAAACCCTTTCTTTCAGCCTATTTGAGATGTGTACTCCTCTCTCATTATTTGGTCAAGATGTGTATGTGCTAAGGTTACAAGTATTGGAAAGATCCTTGGAGTTTTTTGTGATTCATTATTTGACCTACCTCACTTCCAACACGTCCAAGGCCATTACCATCCAATTACAAACACTGTTAAAGCTTGATAGAAGAAACATCAAGATGTCTCATAACAAAACATAAGGTTAATTGGTTTATGGCTCTGTGTGTGTGTGTGTGCACATGCATGTGTTTGTGTCCGTCTGTGTTTGTGCATGACCATGTGCACACGTTTGCATTGCAAGCACACGGCTGCCAGGCATGCACACACATAGTTTTTTAATTAGTTGCAGGCGCGAGACACATTGAAAATCATAATATTCCACTCCCTCTTATAATGAGTTTTCCCTTGCCCAAATGATGGACAAACACCAGAATATATCAAATATGCAAATAATATATATTACCCAGGAGGGCAGGATGAAAACTACAAGCTCATTTCCTACAATTTTTTTACATGTACAAAAGCTACAGCAATGACCACATCAGATACTCAGAATTATGGAGTTGGAAACGTACTGAGACCACGATAGTCGATGCATTTTGATGATTGGTCCTCGTTGCCTGAATCATAGTTAAACCAAAATATATCCAGATGGATGTTATATGAGGCAACATAAACGATAATACTCTTTTATGATTGGATGAAAACTACAAGCCCATTTCTAGAGAGAATCTAACTACGTGTACAAGCGCAACACATGGCCACATCAAAACAATCAAATTATGGGGTGGTAAATTTTTCTTGAATGCATACTAATTCACAATTGCTGTAGTCTTATGCAATTTACGTAACATGAAAATTCTGAATCCCATTGATGGCTTTGTCAATTTTCTACAAGTAATACCAACTAACTGCCCCAATTATGCAAATTAGGTTCTCGACGGACTGAACAAGAAAATTAGCCATTATTACTGCCAGAACGTAATGAATAGATGCCGTAGTTCAGAGCTTGTGAAAGTCACCCTGCATTTAGAGACTCTCAATGAGCTTTTACTCACAATTTTAAAATATCTGCTGAGAGACTTGTTTGTTTGTATTCGATTTTCCTAGCCAGGCTGCAATCATTTGTACAAGTGGCAACAATAAATGCTAATAATAACAAACACTGCTCTTTCACAGCAAATGAAGTTTATGTTCCATAATGTCTCAAAGGTACAAGACCTGACTGGGTTGCAATGTAAAATTCCTTTGGAGGGGTGCACAGGCTGTACACGTGCCTTTCTAGGTGTCCAACCTAACCTTCAGGTCGTTTATCCCAATCTTGTAGGTGGTTTTTTGGGTCAGTTACCCCTGCTCAGTGGATACAAGGGTCCCATGGTATTAAATGCCCATTCATCTAGTATAGTTGCACTATTAAGCCAGCAGAGTAGTCCATAAGGATGAACTCTTTTATGTCAAGGTCCACAAAATGCGACATTAAAACGAACAGTTTCCTACTGGACTTTTATCTATGCTCAGTGATAACAAAAATTCTGACACAAACAACACGGCGATGTCAAAGAGATACTTAGTATAGGTTTACAACATTTAGTGTCTTGTCTACAACTCTTCAAAGACAACTGTTGTAACCATTGAATACCAAAACACAGTATCATCATTTTGGCGAACAAATCATGTTTGCCTCGCATGCAGCAGATATAGCAGATAGCCACCACAATTGTGGACGTAAATTAAACTAGTAATAAAAAATTATACTGAAAATTCGTCCTTGCAACTAATCTGAATTATTGAGAAAATATGGAATTTTGCTGGACAATGTGGAATGAAATTATAAATACATCAGAAATTTGGAACCTAAAAATCCCTGAGACTGCCCTTTATTACAAGCTGACCTGTGATTCATATGCCTGCTGCTGAGCAAGTTTTCCTCAGTTGATGACATCCACAATTACCCTCCTTGATTTGACTGGAGCCCACTTCCACCTCTTATAATATCCTGCTTGAATGAGCGTCAGAGTGAGAACAAAGATGACTTTGAATCCCATCTACACAGCAACAACAGCAATGTCAGAAAGCAATACTTCGAAATCATTGAATCCACTAAAACCCATTGGTTATAAATATAAGTTTAGGCCTACTAATTTTCTTTCCTCCATCTCTGGCTCTGTAGCCCAAGACAAGAAAGTAACTATCCTTGGCCATCTACAGAAAATATACAATATCAAATGATTTCAGTTGTGGATCTGTTTTTTTCTTTTGAAATACAGTACAACCTTTTGGAATATTCTAAAGATCCATGTCTGTATATACATGACAAGAGCATGCACCTTCAGGTTATGTCTGTCACATGTAAGGAGCTTCAACTCGTTAAAGAACAACAGAATCATATGAGATCAATGCAAAAAAGGATATGCTCAGTTGTACTACCTTTCATGAGAAAACAACATTTACATTGTCTAGCTAGAAAAGCATTTTTTTATGCATCCCCCACTTGAATTTAAGTACAAACAAAGTACATGCAAAGATAAGGCCATTTCAAGATAACAACTTCAAAATACTACTATGAAGGGATTGTGTGAACAGCTGTAGAACAAAGAATAAACCTAGAAAAGTCCAATTTCACTAAGAAATGAGAAGTGATGCAATCATCAGCTCATGGCAGTAGATAACAGGCCATAGTTTTCAAATATGGCAAAAGTATGAAAAAACTTCTCAAATATCAAATCCGATATCATATCTCTGCGTTATGAAATAACTAACAAAAATGCATACTCTCAATGCACAAAAGCACATATAATTTAGAGTTTCATGCCGGATTTCAATAACCGAACATTTTTTTAAAGAATAGAAAAGGAGAAAAGAAAGGGAAAAAGAAGTTTTTTTCCCATGTTACCACAAACATGATATACTCCAATGTGATGTTACTTTGTATTTAGGGATATTATTCAACTCTTACTTCAGTACACTTCATCATCAATAGAGAGAGCTATTCCATCCATCCATCTTCTCCCCATCTTGCTACGTTTGTGATCCTTGTGTGTGTTTCCTGTGTGTCTATCACACTTACTACATACACCTAACAGTGGTAACATAGCCAGTTGAGCTCCTTCTCAAGTTCCCCTTTTTTGCGTCCAAACACACACACACTTTTAGACAGTGCAAATTGGCTTCGAAGAGTAGAACATTAATTTTGAGTAGCTAGAAAGCATTTCCACATGTCGCACTAGGGTTTTACCCCCATTTCGAAGCCATTCACTCAATCAGAAATGCCATCAAAGCGATGAATTGTGACTTGAAATTTCAGCATTCATTCAACTTCCATTGAAGTAAAGATCTTGTCATATTCTTGTTCTTTAGTCAAATTGCGGACAACAATGACTTGTTTGGCATGGTTCAAGCTGAAGATAAACTTTATGGGCCATCTATCCAATGTGCTCTTACATGATGAACCATGTTCTTGTTGCAAAAAAACTATGAAACATAGTGGAAACTATAGATCGAAGACCCCTTGGTACTACTTCGTGGTTTAGTGTCACAGATGGAGCTACTTCTTCAAGTACAAAGGTTATTGCCTTTCAACCTACACAGGAGTAACTTAGATGGGATGGCAAAGATGCTCGAGCTCATGCATTGATTGCACTTTCTATGAAGCATGGTATAGTTCCACACATTTGGTCATGTTCTACATCACGATGGTCATGGGATACTCTTGCTTGTTTGTATGCCATGCGTAATGAAGCACATGTTGCATAATTTAAGAAAAAAATTTGAGGATGTATGTATGGCTGAAAATGAGTAAATGAATGTGTATGTGACACACCTCAAAGACTTGAAAGAGCAATTGGCAAACATAGATGAGACTATTCTAGATTCGTCACTCATCTCTACATTGTTGAAAGAATTCCCAGAATCTTTTTAAAGCTTTGCCACTGCACTCTATTTGGTTGCAAACGAAAATCCAAATATGTATGCATTTGATGAGGTTGTCTCTTATTTTGCAAGAAGTGCAATCTAGAGTGAATAGGAGTGGTTTGATTGAGGGAACACAAGCACTTGCTATCTCACAAAAAGGGAAAAGCAAGTATGACATCAAAACCAAAACCTAAACCTTCCTTTTCCACTCATTCCTCTAATGATGCTTGTTTGAAGAAGAAGAAGAAGAGATGCAAATATTGTGAAAGGTTGGTCATAGTATTGATGAGTGTAAAAGCTTGCCAAGTGCAATGAAAAGAAGAAGGAATCCAACATGTGTATTGCTGAAAATTCTTGAAATGCAAACAATGATGAAATCAACATGGCCCAAGATTTTTGGGCATGTGTTGTTACATGTCATTATGATGCATCATTGCATTCTAAATGTATGGTTGTGAGGGAGGCTGATTCGGATTGGTTCTTTGATAGTGGTGCTTCAAAGCAAAGCACCTTCTTGACAAGTTTTGGATGGAAATGGTCATGTGTGCAAACTATGTGTTGAATCATTACTGTACACAAACATTGAGAATCATCACTCCTTGTGAAGCTTGGAGAGAGTGTAAAAATAAAACACTCCTTGAAATGGCATGATGTATGGTTAAACGAAAGTACCTTTCTGATAAGTTTTGGATGGAAGCGGTCATGTGTGCAAACTATGTGTGGAATCACTACCCTGCAAAAACATTGAGAGTCATCAATCCTTATGAAGCTTCGAATGGGCATAAACCTATGGTTAGTCATATGTGCATGTTTGGTTGTTTGGCATATTCTCTTATGTCATCACAACAATATCACAAACTTGATGACAAGGCAAAGAAATGTATATTTGTTAGCTATAAACTTATAGTGTTGAAAATAAAGGATATCGTTTGTACCATCCATTGATGGACATAATTATAATGAGTCGAGACGTGGTATTTTCTGAAAATTCAGTTGTTCCTCTACTTGAATGCAAAAAAACAGCCAACAATTAGATCACAAGATGTGTTTGATACACTCATAAATTTGTTCCAAAGTGGTGCGCTTGACTATGGACATGCACAGCAATCAAATGAGGTTCAAAGGGCTGAAAATACAAAGAATTTCCAACCATACATGGTTGGAACTACTGGAAATTTCCAACCACATATGGCTGAATATTTGCATCAAAATATGGCTAAAAATGAGCATGAAATTCAACCCATATATAATATACATGTTCATCATGCATTACATAATGAATGCATGTCTATAAAGAGTGCACAAGCTATGTCAAACTGTTTGAAACGAACTTTCCAAGACTGCAAATTGAGAGCACCTTTACTCGGTAGAACAAAATAGAGCTTTCTCCATGCATAAAGTGGATAATTTTTTTATTGCTATAGCATATAATGAAGAGCCACTTACTTTTGAAGATGCATGTGATGATCAACATTGGATGAGTGCTATGCAATCAGAAATGGATTCAATACATAGGAATGATACTTGAGAGTTATGTGAATTATAAAAACGAAAAAATATCATTGGTACGAAGTGGGTTTACAAGATTAAGAGAAAATCAAATAGTAGCATTGATCGCTATAAAACTAAATTGATTGCCAAAGGATATGTGCAACAATATGGCATTGACTATGAGGATACTTTTGCACCTACTTTATGCATGACTACCATTCATATTGTGGTTGCATTGGCTACCCAAGGAGGTTGGAAAGTATATCAATAGGACATAAAAACAACTTTCTTGAATGGTGATTTGCCAAAAGAGGTTTATGTGAAGCAACCTCGTGGATCTGCCATGAAAGCGCAAGAGCATATAGTTTTCGTTTGCATAAGTCTTGTATGATCTCAAGCAAGCTCCACGTGCATGGTATGACAAAATCCATAAGTGCTTTGCTCTTAGTCTCACATCTAGTCCCATTGAAAGCACAACCTATGTAGTATGTATGCAAAGATAGGGCCTATCTTACAGTGCATGTTCCTTGTGTTGATGGGATACTCTTCACGGGGTGAGTGATGCAAAACTTGACATCCTTATGGACGACTTGCAACATACTTTTGATGTTACTTATCTTGGACTTTTGTGCTACTATCTTGGCATCTTATTTGTATCCATTGAGGGGAGAATCATTATGTATCAAGTGAAATATGTTGAAAAAATACTTCAACATTTGACTTTGATTGCAAGCCAATTTCCACACCAGTGGAGAAATGATTTAGGTTCTCAGTTGAGGATTCTAGAGATAGACATGAAAATGATGGAGACGTTTGAATCTCATGCCATTATGACATTGAGGGGGGGATTGTTGGAAACAATGTCAAAATGCTCAAAAGTGCCAAAAATTGCTTTTAATTTTTTACATGTATGCAATGCATTGCAAACGTATACTTAACGTAACGTTTGTTGACATTTGGATCACGTAAATGCACGTACACAGAGGATAGTACAGAAACAAAATCACACAAAAATACTCAGAGAATAGAAAGAGAGAAGAGACTTGACAATAGATTGGGTATAATCTCCCCTCACATACTTTGATGGACGAGTCTATCAGAGCATGTGCATTTATAGGTATTTTGGTATTACGTCTTGAATAGAAGATACATGAGAGCAACACTTTGAGAAGAGTGCTTTTTACAAAAATCTGCTTTATTTACAAAGTTGTAATCTACTATTTTTACAAAAACGTCGCTTTCTAAAGCGATCTATTGTTTTTACAGAAAATAACTGAAATACTATCTTTTAAATATTCTTCTAAATATCTCCAAAAATATTTGAATAACCCTCATGAATCTTCACCTGCTAAATCAAAACACAAAACATATTAAAACCCTCAAGGCATTAGAATCCATTTAACATTCCATTATTCCATAAAGTATAACATGTGTCCTAGTTGACGAGCAATTGACCTCAATTGATAACAATAAAATAGACATGGATGGCTAGTCAGATGTCCAATCATTGATCAATCATAAGCATATTCCATGTAAAAACACATACATGGAACTGGAATACTGAAATTTAATGTGATTGTGAATGATAAACAGAAATCAAATGGTCATGTGGAGTTTGTGATGTCTTATGAATCCATTGAGATTCTTCAAGTGAGTGATTTTTATATTTAACCAAATATCTATGATATTAATTACTTGTGTGTGTAGTAGTAACATCATAATCAATTATTTTCTTTGGAATTAAAATTTTAGTATCCTCTTCAAGTAAAGGAGGGTCATCTAAAATAGGAGTGAGTGGTAATGTTCCTTTAAATTGTTTCAATAAACTTATATGAAAAGAAGTATGTATATTCCAATGAGAAGATATATCTAATCTAAAAGCATTCTCATTAATTTTTTGAATAGTACGAAAAGTTCCATAATAATGTGGTGCAAGTTTAACCTTAGGATGTTGTGAAATATTTTTCAAACGTCTTTTAATTATTTGTAACCATACAAAATTATTTTCATTAAATTCTTTAACTACTCGTTTCTTATTAACATTACCCATGTAATGTTCTTGACTCTTTTTAATGTGCTCATGAACTTCATGAAGCGTAGAAATATGATCTTGTGCAAAAGCATTAGCCATAGGTATGTCAGTTTGAGTGAGAATCAGGGGAATGGGAAGCTTTTTACCATACAAAATTTCATATCGTGCACATCTAGTAGTGGTATGTGTTGTGTTATTATATGAAAATTGTAGTAAAGGGAGTTTCTCATCCCAATTACTTGTACTATCTAAAGAATAACAATGTAATAGATCTAAAATAGTACTATTTGTAGCTTCACTTTGCCCATTACTTTCAGGATGAAATGTAGAGCTAAATTCTATTCAAGAACCTAAATTTTGAAATAATGCAACCCAAACAACATCTCGATATGAAAGAATAAATTTTGGAAACCATGATATGGAAAAATACATTTAATAAATAACTTAGAAACTTGAGGTGCAAAAAGAGTCTTTGTTGAAGGAATGAAAAATGCTTGTTTAGTAAATCTATTAGCAATTGTCCAAATCATATCATTATATGATCAAGTTGTAAGAAGACCAATAATAAAATCCATAGAAATTTGTTCCCATGTTCTAGTAGGTATAGGAAGTGGCATTAATAATCCAAATGCTTTACCATGATGTCGTTTCACACGTTGACATACAATGCAATGGGAAACATACTCTGTAATATCCTTTTCCATATTTTTGGCCAAAAGAAAAATTCTTTACATGTAGAAATAGTACTTTGTATGCCCCTATGACCTATATACGGTGGTTTGTGCATCTCTTTCATAACGAATTCTTTAAAACCTTGTGTAATGCATAACTTGTGTTCAAAATACAAGAATCCATTATGAAAAGTAGAGTGATCCTCACTAAATGTTGGAGAATTATTGAAAGCATTCCATGTTTATGAAAAATACAAATCAGACACATAAGTAGGAATCATGTCATGAAATGAATAAATATGAACACCAAAATTATTATTTATTGAAATAATAGTTATTTGTGGGTAGCGAAAACCACTAAGAGCATGAGCTACAACATTAGCTTTGCCAGGTTGATATTGAATCGTAGGCTAAAAATTTTGTATGAATGAAGCCAATTTAATGTGTCGATTAGAAATCAATGGTTGATTTCCTAAATGCTTAATAGCTTATTGCTCTATTTTGATTATAACTTCTAAACCCATGAGATAATGTTTCCAAATTTTTAAAGCATGCACAACAACGAAAAGTTCCTTATCATATGTACTATACTTCTTTTTAGAAGGTTTAAGTTTTCTACTTTTAAATGCAATGGGATGATCATTTTGCATTAATACAACACATATACCTGAACCAATGGCATATGTAACTACATGGAAAGGTTGTGCAAAATCAGGTAATTGCAAAACAGGTGCATGAGAAAGTGCATGTTTGAGTTTTTCAAAAGATTGTTGTTGTACTAATCCCCATGCTGGAATTGTGGTAAACATGGACACTTTGAATGTGATTGCACGTTGAAGAATCAAAATAACAGAAGGTAGAAAAACAACTATGCATCCACAAGTGCAGATGATTCTGAGAAGTTGTTCATGGTTCAACATCACATGATGAATACGATGTCTGTTGGTATTTCAAAATCGAATAATAATGTCTGGTATGTTGATTCAGGTGCTTCAAATCAAATGACCATTCATGAAGAATGGTTTAGTAGTTTGCAGAAAATGCCAGTTCCTGGATATGTTGAAATAGGTGATGATACATCGCATCCTATTGAGCATACAGGAAACATAACATTTCCTATGGAGGAGGGGAAGGTAAAACATCTTGCTGATGTGTTGCATGTTCCAAATATAACAAAGAATCTGGTTTCTGTTGGACAAATGGTTGACCAAGGATTACAAGTCAAGTTCAATGCTGATGGATTATATGTAGAGGAGTACAAGTAGGATGGACGATTGGTTGCGAAAGAAAACAAAGTGGGTAGGATGTTCACCTTAAATGTGAAGATTCTTGAAACGGATGCAGCCATGTTTGCAAAAGGTGCAGGAGTTATTGCTAATATAGGGATCTGGCACAAACGAATTGGACACACAAATCTACAAAGGCCAAAACTGATGCAGTCAAAGGAGATTATCCATGGACTACCAAATTTCAAAGTTGAAGAAATTCAAAGGTACCTGCAGCATGTCAATTTGGTAAACAGTCAAGAGCATCATTTCCACATGACAAGCATGTTCGTGAGAATGTACTAGAAGTAGTACATAAAGATGTTTGGGGTCCAGTAAAGACCACATCTATGGGCTGTTGCAGGTTTTATGTTACTTTCATTGATGACCGTACATGCAAAGTATGGGTATATTTTCATGAAAGAGAAGAGCGACGTGTTCACTCACTTCCAGAATTTTAAAGTTATGGTGGAAAAGTAGACAGGGAAGTATATTCAGACATTAACATCTGATGGAGGAGGTGGATACCTGTCAAATAAGTTCAACAGTTTTCTAAAAAATCATGGAATTCAGTGTCAGTTTTCATGCAGGTACACACCACAAGAGAATGGTGTTGCGGAATGCAAAAATAGATATATTGCAGAAATAACAAGAGCCTTGATGGCTAAGAAGAATATGCCTCATTGTTATTGGGCAAAAGCTGTGCATACTGTTGTATACATCATGAACAGAACTCTGACTACTGTTGTACATCAAGTACACCTAAAGAGAAGTTTACAGGTAAAAAGCCAAACTATCACATCTGAAAGTTTTTGGTTGTATTGCATATGTACATGTCCCAGATGAATTGAGGATGAAGCTTGATCCAAAAGCAGAAAAGTGTGTCTTCATTGGATACTCCCTTGAGCAAAAGGGATATAAATGTTATAACCCATTCACACGACAAGTAAAGGTGAGTACAGATGTGATATTTGGTGAAATGTAAAGCTTCTATGCAGATGCCAAAGAAGGACTAAATCTTGAACCAAATGACAAAGAAAATGCTGAAAAATCAAGTGCAGAATCTCAAGTTTTGAGTGGACCGAATGCATCACCAAGCAATAGTTCCAACTCAAATCCATGGAGTGGAAGATTGCATGGAAATTTCAGTCTAACCAATTCATCAAATACATCCAAGAAAGGTAAAGAAAAGCTTTCTACTAGTAGTAAAACATGTGCAAGTTTTGAAGACGTTGATGGAGATTCAAGCGGTTCAGAAAAGAGTCTTGATGAGGAACTTGGATTGCCCTCTGTGAAGACTCCAGGAGTAAGAAGGGCACATGCAGATGATACAAGGAGAAGCGACCCAGGACCAAGAAGATTTGGGAGGATGCGGAATTCAGTGCAACGATTGACGTATGACAGTTATATGGCTCGTCATTGTGCCTACATGACAAAGGTAATACAAGATGTTGAACCTTCTTGCTTTGAAGATGAAATTGGAATTGCAGATTGGGAAAAATCTATGGATGAGGAGATGGCTGCACTTTATGGAAATGATACATGGAAGCTGGTTCCATTGCCACAAGGAAAGAAACCCATAGGCTGCAAATGGGTTTACAAGGTAAAGCATAATGCTAATGGTAGCATAAGCAGGTATAACGCACGATTGGTAGCTAAAGGATATGCACATACATATGGCATTGATTATGAGGAAACATTCAGCCGTGTAGCTAAAATGTCTACTATCAGGACACTTGTTGCATTAGCTACAACAAGAGGATGGACTTTGCATCAGATGGATGTGAAAAATGCTTTCCTACATGGTGAGTTACAGGAATAAGTATATATGGACCAGCCACAAGGATATGAAGATTCAAAGCATGCAGAATATGTTTGGAGGTTGCAAAAGGCTTTGTATGGGCTGAAGCAAGCCCCTCGTGCATGGCATGCAAGGATTGCTGATTACTTAACCAGCATTGGGTTTTCTATGTGTGATGCGGATCACTCACTATATGCAAGGAAGGTTGATGATGGCATCACTATTGTGGCTATTTATGTTGATGACCTGATTGTAGGTGGTGATAATGAAGGAAGCATCAAAGAGGTAAAGAAAATTCTTATGCAGGAATTTGACATGAAAGATCTTGGTGTGCTATGGTATTTCTTGGGCATCGAGTTTATACATACAAAAATAGGTATATGGGTGTCACAAAGACAATATGCCTTGAATATGCTGCAAAAGTATGGTATGGCTGATTGTAAGCCAATTTCTATGCCATTAGATCAAAATTTGAAGTTGGACACTACATCAGGTGAAGCATTGGAAAATGCTACTATGTACAGGAAAATTGTGGGAAGTCTTATATATCTCACAATTACAAGGCCTGATCTAAGTTATCTTGTTGGACTTGAAAGTCAGTTTATGCAGGTTCCTAGGAAGCCACATTTGGATGCTCTAAGGTGCACTCTACGTTATGTGAGTGCTACTTTGGATTATGCATTGTTTTATGAGGCTGGAGTAGATTTGTAGGTTTATGGATACACAAATGCCGATTGGGCTAGTAGCATTCTAGATAGAAGATCTACTATTGGTTTCCTATTCTGCAGCTATTACATAGAGCAGCAAGAAGCAACCCACTATTGCTTTGCCGAGTATAGAGGCTGAGTATAAAGGTGCTTCAATGGAAGCATGTGAGGCATCATGGCTGGAGATGCTACTTGAGGATTTTGGTGTGGAAGTGCAAAAGCCTATCACCATTTATTGTGATAATCTTAGCAACATAGAGTTATCACGAAATCCTATTTTCTATGCTAGAACAAAGCATGATGAGGTACATTATCACTTCATGAGAGAGAAGGTATTACCAAATGATATTGATCTTGTTTATGTGAGAACAGATGAGCAGGTTGCTGATATTTTCACCAAAGCACTTGGAGCTGAGAAGTTGAAGAAGTTTCAAGAGATGCTTGGATTATAAGATATGGCATTGAGCTTGAGGGGGAGTGTTGAGATATCAAGCTCAACATGTGATGACCCAGGATGACACGTACCAGTTTTTCATTTCTCTGACATGTATAGTGATCATGCCGGTATATGTCAGGGATACTTCATTGAGCTTTATTAGATTTATCTAATGAAAGTGATGGCACATTTGTTCCTTTCCAGCTCACTCATTCGTGGACATTAGGTTTTTCCTTATGTACTGATCTTTATATATTTCACTTGTTGTATTCTTGTTTTTAGTTCATTCTCGTACATTGATTTTTATGTAATAGAAGAAGAAGAAGAAGAAGAAGAAGAAGAAGAAGAAGAAGAAGAAGAAGAAGAAGAAGAAGAAGAAGAAGAAGAAGAAGAAGAAGAAGATCATTCTTCCTTGCCTCAATCTATATGTGTGCTTCTCCCTGAGAGTGAGAGTGTGTGTGTGAGCTCTCTTCCTTATCTCCTTCCTCATGACATAGGATACCACCCCAAAATAGATTATATAATTCTCATGATGTAAAGCTCTAAGTTGGTGCCACCAAAGGCAATGATGGAAAGCAATATATGAGCGAAAATTTGCTTTAACCAACATGAATGGTGAAAACTACTCTAGACAACATGAGACTTTGAAAATTCCCTCCTATAGGAAGAACGTCCAAGGTAATTTAAAGCTTCATTCATTCAGAAAATTTTCACCTCAAGAAGAAAGTCAAGTAGAGTTTTCTTTAGGAAATGCAATAGTTCCTAATGAAAGGAACTTAAATCTCTCTCGGTACAATGATGAAATGGAGCATTTTTTTTTTCATAGTCCTTTAAAATGCTTATGCTTTGATTAGCCTTGAAAAATAAATCCACCTCTTCTAACTCAAATGGACATGAACTTTCATCATTAGGAGACATGAGAATTCAAGAGCATTCCTAAAGAAGTTCATGAATATGTTGGAACAGGTGGTCACCAAGTTACCTCTAGAAGATGTTTTAATAGATACCAAAACTAGAATTTTTTTTCTAGTACATCTTGTAGAAGTTTTCAGGATCAACATAATTATAAGAGTGCCTGAATAGTCCAATGATGCTAGGATTCATAACACTGACTCTGTAGTTGCGAATGAAGCCATAGATTTCATAGTCTTAAAGGACAAAAATCAAAGGGATGAAGAAAGTATCAAACTTATCAAATTTGGTACAATTTATTCCATGGAATATGAAATCATGGATGTAGATGATGAGATACATGAACATCTTTTATGATATAAGATGTTTTCTTAGAAAGAAACTTCATGGAATGTTAAAGTTAGCACTAGGCACCCCATCAAGATCATAAAAGATTTTGAAAAAGGTGGTTCTAAACCATGAGGTGGAATAAATCATGCCAAAGGTTATACTTCTCTAAAGGTAAGTAAGAAGGAGTGATAGAATTTCGAGTTATAAGTACGCAGTCTACAACTGTGATAAGCGATACTTAAGTTTAGGGAAGGTCAAATTTATATTCATCTATCCTTATAGGGATTTCAACATAAATCCAAAAGCATTGGAAGATTATTAAACTTAAGTGGTAATTGGGATTTTTGGAAATCCTTGGGGTAACTCTTTGAAAGCTTTTGATAAACAAAGGAATCTAGAAGGCAAGAATGATCTCTTATCACTATAATTTAGTAAGCATGAACTAAGTAGACATTGAATAAGATTCAAGGCATTTGGGATCACACTAAAACCTTAGAAAGAAAGGATGGAGATTTCTTCCATTAGGATGGATGTTCATTTATCAAACGCTTTAGAGCTTCCAATATAATCTTAGGATAATTAAGATCATAAAGAGATCTTGGTTTGGAAGCCCTAGAAACCTAAGTAGAACTAAAAAAATAAATCATTCATTAACCTCAAATTCTAAAAGAATTTGAATAAAGGGTACTCTATAGTTAGATTAAGATTGTAGACTTTTAGATAAATAGCCTCCACACATCAATGTTGGATATAAAGTATGGTAGTATGGGACACTATACTTTCTAGTGACATTAATGTAGGAATGATGGCATTGGACATCAGAGCTTGATGATAGATATCCTTTAGCATTGGGCTCATGAAGTGAAACTCCATCCCTATGGGAATTGAAACTTCATAGATACAGGTGAAGTATAAGATGTTCAAGAATATGACCAAGAAGTACTTCAAGTATCAAATAGCTAGAACATTTGAAGATCATGAATTTGAAATAACTTTCTAGTTCTTCATAAAGGTTTTCAATAAGATTAGTATAGTCTCATTTAAATTATGTGATTTGCTACTAAGGATTTTGTAGTTCTTTATCAAAAATGCTACATCGACTTCTGAAGAAAGAACTTGGAAAGATCTCTTTTAGCAAGGTAAGCTTGACTAAGATAAGTTATATTTAAGCATGTAGTTGATAGCACGACTAGGTGAATCACTATATTGACTCAAGTGTATGCCTTTATTTTAAGGTGTTTCAAGAGATGATGAAAACGATTGACTTAGTAATCCACATAATTGAGGCTAGACAATCTTGAAACACCTTGTTGATAGTACAACTAGATGAATCAATCTCCTAAAGTTATAGAAATATACGAAAATGATATTCTAGTATATAAGGTTCTTAAGATATTGAAAGGGATTAATTTAGTTGAATCACTTTTAAAGTAAAGTTGAACAATATAAATAATCACAAAGCTTAGGTGGCTAGAGACACCAACAAGTTTGGTAGATGGATGACGGTTTAACCTTAGTGAAAGGATCTTTGGAGAATTTGGGTTTAATCTCATAAAGATAGAAAAAAATGCTTCAACAACTCATTTAAAGTTTTGAGTCTCATCTAGTTTTAATTAAGTCATTTTAGTGTCTTAGAAGTTGAATGAGTTACACAAAACTTTAGTTCTTCCTTCCCAATTTTCAAAATCTTGTATTTGACTTTGAAGGAATCTTTGAAGTCATTTTTAAAGTAGGTTGAAATGGATGGGAATAGGTAACTAAATTAAACAGCAAAAGTAGATGTTCTATATAGAACCCATTCAATTTTAGATGGCACTTAAGCTCAATAGAACTTATTCATCCATTGAGCATTTCTTCAAGTTATCTCGAAAAGTTTGAATAGAACACTTAAAGAGAAAAAATTTAGGAATTGTTTAGGGTTCTAAAAAATTCAAGTCTGTGAGGAATTTGTGTTGGGTAAATCATATTAAAGTTCATTGCCCAAGTAAATGAATCACTTCTTTCCTACATTGTATCTTGACTCTAAATCCCAATAGAACATGGTAGTCCTACATTTGAGAAAAGAGATCAATAGATGTTGGTTAACAAGTAGAACATAGTAAAAAACATCTAAATCAAATGTTTTGGTCAAACCTCAACTTAAGGAAACTTCTCAAAGTCTTGAATGTTGGAGGAGATAGTGGATAATCACAAGAGATGAGTTGGTGTAGCTAAATCTGCTTCACACTTGTTATAACCAATGGTTCCAGAGTGTTGTGGGCCTCCTTGAATAGTTAATAGGCATAAAGGATCATATATGTTGCTTGGAAGATGATGCACAAATGATAGGATCAAAACGGATAGGTAGGCATATGATCCAATGTACAAAACTTGCTATTTTGGTTGAGACACCTACTCAGAGTTTTACACAATTCTCTGAGTATGTCAACAATTAATAAAATTCCTTTTCGGGAACTTCAATTAGCTAAACATGCTACCATTCATGAGTGGAATCATCTAGAACAATAAAATATATGCAGAGAAATATATTTAGCAAGTTGAACATACATCCCCACTTTTATGGACCTTGACAGTCACAGACCAGTGAGCAATGTTTGATTAATAACTGATAATTGAGTGAACCATTATAGATCAAACTTTGTAAGATTAAAATAGACGTTATGCTGAATATTTCATGCTTTAAATCACAAAAATGATGCACAACATAGTGAGAACTAGCTCAGCGAAATTCACTCTTCTGATGGAGTGTGACAGAGATATGAGAGTAGGGAATAATGAACATGTATGTATTGAATCAAGTAAAATTACAATGGCATTGGCAATAATGCATTGCTAAATGAGTGAGGGATGATTGAGCTATGATATGAGCTCTTCTTCTCAATGAAGGTACATAGAAATGATCTCTAAACCTCGAGATACATGTGGGCATTTCATCTCAACTTTTATAGCTTTTTGTTGGAGCCAAGGATTTGAATTCAAATTCAAATCTTTACCAATAAAGTGCATCCTAAAGTATAGGATTGATTCTCTCTTGAATCAACTACCAACAATTACGAGATTCTATGCTTCCTAACTCCTGTGGGTTCATTGGCCTTTTACAATGAGTAATTGTAACTTCAAAGTTACAAGAGGTTGTACATATGAGCTTCCCAACTAATATGCTAATACATCAAGCTTATGTGAAGTGATCAAGTGTGTAGGCTTTGGCTTGATTGCACCAACAGGTCCCCCTCAAGCCTTACATGCTTGATCTTCATTGTTCCTTGATCTCTTGCAGCCCAATCATCAGTTTGAACCTATTCATCTTTTATCCATCCAATGCTTTGGTGAGTAAATCTGCACATTGAAAATGAGTTGATACATATGCTAATTGAATATCCTTGCTTAGCACTAGTTTGGTACCAAAACAGGACACTTAAATGTCCCTTTTTGACAATTTTCCAAAAAATCACACACCTTTTACAAAGAGAATTTGAGAAAATCCTTTAACACACATATTAAATATAATTCAAAGGTTAATCCAAAATTATAAAACACAATAAATCATGTTTTGTGTTCATGTAAATAGCCTCCAAGTTGCTATGGTAGTGAACAAGATGAAAATTCCTAATCAACTATATTTTTATCAAAAGAAAAAAATTCATCACATGAAAGAAAAAATTATACGCATTCCTTGAAACATAGATCAGATAGTACAAACCTCAAACTCACTTAGAAAAATCATTTCAATTCAAATAAAATCAATCATTTTGACTTTGTACACAAAAAAAAACAACTAATCCTAAACATGGTTCAAACAAACTCATGGGAATCCACAAAGGTGTAAAAATATGCCAACAATCAAACAAGGTATGGAGACAACAACCAACGTATACGCATATAAAATCAAGCTAGTCACCAAAAACAAAAAACTAAAGCCTACATATATGACTCAAAAGAATTTATGGACATCATCCAATGTGTACACATTCAAGTTACCAAGTAGAAAATGTGTGACATAACAAACCAAAGCTTACATATACGAGGCGAAATAATTTATTGAAATCCACAAAAATTTTCACGTCTTTGGACACAACCAAGAATTTTTTGTTGTGTGGGCATCAACCAAATTCTAGAGATACAATCATGAATAGTTTGTGAACACATAAGAAAGCATGTAGAGTTATGGAAGAGATCCAGTTTATTCACATGAAGAAAGAAAATAAGACATCAAACAAGGTGTAGACATAAGGGAACTACCAATCTCTAAAAATCAATCAAGTTTTTGAGATCTATGTACACCAAACAAAGTAGATATATGTGTGGACACCAACCAATATATCCACATACAAGTATTAACATCCAATTGGGATAATGCCAAATTACAAACATTTAGCTTGATATCCAAGAAAAGAAACTAGTTCCTACCAAGAAACAAGAGGCACATACATATAGAATCAAAAGAATATATAGTTCTAACATATTTAGTAAAAATATTTTTTTGATAGTTGTTATATGCATAAACACACAATCCCTTGCACACATCAACCCATACTAAAAATAATACTCAAAAGTCTTTGATATAATCTTTGATATCATAAAATGATAAGGATCATTTGAACACATTTCATTATTTCCATCATGGATGTCATCTTCTTTTTGTCAAATAAAATATGTATGCCAATTGTTTTCATTATTATCGCAATCACCATCATGGGTCACATATTATTTGACGAGATCATCATCTTTACCTTGCTTGGATGTCATGTTCATGATGAGCAAAGAATCTTCTTGAGCTTTAGTGTAGTTGTTGAAGTCCCTTCTTCCTCTAAAGCCTCCTTGATAGTTGTTGTTGTAGCTTTGATTGTAGTTATGGTTTTAGTTGCCTCCAGCATTGGTGTACCTGCCTCTTCTTTGTCCATAGCTTCCTCTATGGAAGCCTCTTCCCCTTTGGTTCCTTGTATTTTTTTAACATTCTTCTGTTGTGTGGTTGTTGAGGCCACATATGTTGCATGGTGAATTATTGTAGGGTCTCCCCCCACCTTGCTTACCTCCTCTGCACTTACCTCTAGAACCTCTTCCTCTTCCTGCATAATTAGCTTGAGAGGTACTAGCCTGTTTCTTAATTTTACCTTTATCCTTAGCTTTATTATTATCTGTATAAAGGGCAAAAGATTGGTTACCTCTTGACTTGTCACCATTTCTTTTGAGTTTTTCTTCATGAGTGAAGAGTTGTCCCATCAAATTTTTGAGATCATGTATCTGCATAATCATGTAGAGATCCATTGTAGTAATGAAGGATTCCCACTTGTCATCAGCTTTCATTCCATTGATGATTTGCCTCACTATGTGCTCTTCCTCTATCTCTTCTCCAATAATTGCAAGTTGTTATGCAACATCCTTCATTTTTGTTACATAGTTAGCCACTCCTGGCTTTGATTGCTTCTTGAGAGTTGTGAATTCCATCCACAACTGATTCTTCCTAGATCTTGTGTTGGAGGAGAAGTATGATGAAAGCACTTCCCAAGCCTCTTGGGAGGCCTTAAAATTTCTAACATGTGGTAATAAGAAATCAAAGATTCAGTTTAGTAAGTATGAATTTGCAAGAGCATCCTTTGCACACCATGTGGTTAGCCTCTCTTGCTCTTCCCTTGTTGGTTGATTCTTGCTCCTGAAGATTGGCATGTCTTCATCTCCTTAGATGTATCCATATAAGATTCTCCCTTGAAGGTATGCTTGCATCCTTAGGGACCATGCTGATTAGTTGTTCCTATCCAACTTGTCAATGAAGGATGGAAAACCATCTCTGATCTTGAGTGTGCTTGCTCTGATACCATCGTTGGAGGAGATGGTGGATAATCACAAGAGATGAGTTGGTGTAGCTAAACCTGCTTCACACCTGCTATAAACAATGGCTATAGAGTGTTGTGGGCCTCCTTGACTAGCTAATAAGCATAAATGATTATACATGTTGCTTGGAAGATGATGCACAAATGATAAGATCCAAACAGATAGGTAGGCATATGATCCAATGTACAAAACTTGTTATTTTGGTTGAGACACCTACTCATAGTTTTACACAATTCTATGAGTATAGTAGCAATTAATAAAATTCCTTTTGGGTAACTTCAATTAGCTAAACAAGCTACCATTCATGAGTGGAACCATCTAGAATGATAAACTATATGCAAAGAATTATGTTTAGCAATTTGAACATTCACCCCAACTTTTATGGGCCTTGACAGTCACAGACCACTGAGCAATGTTTGATTAATAATTGACCATCAAGTGAACCATTATAGATGAAACTTTGTAGGAGTAAAGTAGATAGTACGTTGAATATTTCATGCTTTAAATCACATGAGATGATGCACTACATAGTGAGAACCGACTTAGATAAATTCACTATTTTGATGGAGTGTGACAGAGATATGAGAGTAGGGAGTAATGAACATGTATATATTGATTCAAGTAAAATGAGAATGTCATTGGCGATAAGGCATTGCTCAATGAGTAAGGGATGAGTGAGCTATGGTATGAGTTTCTCTTCTCAATGAAGGTACGCAAAAATGATCTCTCAACCTTGAAATACACGTGGGCTTTTCATCTCAACTTTTATAGCTTTTTGTTGGAGCGAAGGATTTGAATTCAAATTCAAATATTTACCAAAGTGCATCCTAAAGTATAGGATTGATTCTCTCTTGAATCAAATACCAACAATTATGAGATTCTATGCATCCTAACTCCTCATGGGTTCATTGACCTTTTACAATGAGTAATTGTAACTTTAAAGTTACAAGAGGTTGTACATATGAGCTTCTTAAGTGATATACTAATACATCAAGCTTATGTGAAGTGATCAAGTGTGTAGACTTGGGCTTGATTGCACCAACATTGAATGAGTAAAAAATCCATCTATTTTGCTAGCTCCATGAGAGAATAGTTCATAGAAATGGACATAGCAAATTAGTTGGAGACTATTATAATCCACCTACTTCATATGTTTGTATTATGCATGTGTGGTTCACCCTTATCATCCTTTCCATACTTTTCACTTGATTTGGTGTTCCACTTGCAAAGTTAGTGTTTATAATGATTTGGGTATGAGGCACATATTCCTCTCTATTTAGATCCAGTCTTGGATAGAATCCCCTTCTGATAAGGAGGCAAATTAGAGAGATGAAGACCATGATCAATGAGATCGATCATGGGGCATGGGGGAATACTCCGCATATTATACCTACACACATTTTCAAGGAAGAAAATGTAAAAGGGGGGAAGAATGTTGTATTATAGGTCAAATCAGCAAAAGACATGGGTTTCGAGGGTCCAAAGCCACTTGGAGAACGCTTGGAGCTTATTGAGAAACCTTAGAAAAGTGTCTACAAGACTATGGTTTGAACCCTTTAACTATTTGGGTTTATTTAGTCCCAACTAAAGGGCCTTGAACCTTAGGATTGATAATTCCTAAGAGTATGGTATTTAACCCTTAGGGATGCCTCTCAAGCCTTGAGACTTGTGCGTACAAGCTTGGGAGAAATCCTTTTAAGATCCATGTGAGAGCCATGTGATGCCATGTGATTTCCAAGATTAAAAAGACCACATATTGGCATCCATGTGCAGGGGACACTTGGAAAGATCTCCTCACATTTTCCCTCTTGACCTTAAGGTATAGTTGGTTAGGTGGAGATGTGCATCTCTCACCCCTTGTGGGTTTGGTTAGAATCTTGAAATTCCTTAGCTTACTCTCTCTCTCTCTCTCTATATATATATATATATATATATATATGTGTGTGTGTGTGTGTGTGTGTGTATGTGTGTGTGTGTGTGCATGTTGTTAAAAGTCAAGCTTCAAGCTAAAAATTCGTGGGGAATCTTTTATGGACATGTGGAGCAATCAAAGGAAGCCAAAAGCCACGAGATTCCATCAAGAAAAGTCACTCAACCACTCCCCAAGTCATCTCAACTAATTCCTCCAAGTTAGGAGGCTGATTTGGAAAGGTAGTTCCTAGATTTTAGGGGCACACCTCTCACTATAAAAGGAGCATGTATCCCGACTTCTTTTGGGCCATCTTCTTGGATTTCTAGCTCATGTAAAGTGAGCACTAAGTGCTGGAGTTGTGATAAGCAAGCCCCTTTGTTGAAGCTCAAAGTCAAGGACAAAGCATGGAAGCACATCAAAAGGTGGACACACAAGGAAAGGGAGCAAGTAGGGAGCTCCAAGAAGTGTATGTCAAATTTTCAGAAGAATCCCCTACAAAAATAGTGATTTTCATCACTAAAAACCATTGTAAATACCATTATCTATTTTTAGTAACTCCATTTTGTTCAAGCCGAGGAGTCCTCGAGCTTGAGGAGTATTAGAAGTACCATCGTACCAATTTTCATATTTTTTAGATCTCGTTTGAGCCCTCAAATAAGCCCTGGAACCTAATTTTTAACTAGGCCGGACACTAGGTCTGAACAGGGCCAAAGCTAGTCAAAAACTATAAAAGGAGCTAGAGAGCTCATTTTTCAGGTTAGATTGTAATTGAAACAAACTTGTAAGAGCTATTGAAAGTAATCTAAAGAACTCCATTGATTCTCTCTCTTTGTCTTGCCATGTGTGCGCGTGTGCGTGTATGTGTGTGCATGCTAGTGTGCTTCTCACTCACGCACTTGTGCCGCCACTTGCTCGAGGTCTTCATACCATCCTCACGTCTTCCCGGATTGACATTAAAGGAGGTGCTACTCATCATTGAGCTACACCAAATTTTGGCGCCGTTGCCGGGGATCGAGCTTTGAGGACGAGCGTGTGATGGTAAGACGTAGAGTTGACGCGTTGGAGTTGTAGGTATTTTCTTCACTCTCATCGTTTTTCTTTTACTTTCTTCTCCATCCTCATTTCCATCATCATCATCACCATCTCCCACCTCCATCTCCATCATCGCGAAAATTTCTGTTTTTTGATCATATCACCTTCCCCACCTCATTTCCCTCATTTCACTTGTGAGAGAGAGCGAGAGAGCAATATTGTGTGTGCGTATTTTGCATGTTTCTTGAGTTTCATTGCAGGTTCTTGCTGTACCATCATCCCCAGCAGTGTGCGCAGGTACGACAGGCTCTGCACAGGTCCCGGGACGACGACCTCTGTCTGTCGCGACAGACAGAAAAACTTTAAATTTTGTGAATGCATGTTTAGCACGGTAACCTACACCATTAGGGCACTCTAAAGCACTAGAAGTTTCTCAAAAATTTGCGTTTTTTCAGTCTATCGCGACAGACACAGTCTATCGCGACAGACAGCGTCTATCGCGACAGACAGCGTCTATCGCGACAGACTGAAATTTCGCGACAGACAGCGTCTATCGCGACAGACTGAAATTTCGCGACAGACAGCGTCTATCGCGACAGACTGAAATTTCGCGACAGACAGCGTCTATCGCAACAGACCGAAATTTCGCGACAGACAGCGTCTATCGCGACAGACCGAAATTTCGCGACAGACAACGTCTATCGCGACAGACTGAAATTTCGCGACAGACAGCGTCTATCGCGACAGACCGAAATTTCGCGACAGACAGCGTCTATCGCGACAGACAGCGTCTATCGCGACAGACCGAAATTTCGCGACAGACAGCGTCTATCGCGACAGACACCGTCTATCGCGATAGACAGACATTTTCGGCAAAAGATTAAGGGGAAAATTTTTGGAAATTTAGGCTAAATTTTGGGCATATTTGCACTCTCAAGTACTCATATACTTACAAAGGCCTTAGAAAATGCATTAAAACCCCTGAAAAGTTCTGTTTGTCTAGTCAACCCCCTAAACCCTGAACGGTCATAACTTTTTCACACGAAATCCATTTTCTGAGCTCTAGGGCTTGTCGGAAAGCTCGTGACATATACTACACGCCCTCAACTGTTTTTTATAAGAATACCGTGTTGATTTTCAGATAGGATATTTGGAAGTTGACACACAGAGGGGTAGAAACACCAAGGGAGCTCTAGAGGAAATTTCTAGCAATACAAAAGGGGGAACAAGGGTCATTAAAAAAGTGTCTGAAATAAATTGTCTGTCAATTGAAAGGTCTACTTGGAGCTAATCTTGGGACTTATGCAGGTCTATTGAGAAGCAATTGAGAGCGTCCAGGCAAGGGTTTTGCGCAAGCTTGAGAATCAATTTCTCGAGCACTAAAGAGCAAGGTTCAGCAAAAAAGGTCGGAATACTCTCAACTCCTCTTCGTCAATTCCTAGCTTAGGCTAAGAACGATTAGAAGTAGGAGTAAGTTAGGGCGACGATAGGCCACTATCAAGTTGAAGCATACCTAAACTGTCAAGCTCAAGCTAAGGTCATAATCCTTGTACTGTCGAGAATTTTAAAGGGAAAGAACTTAACGTGGAACGATCAACTGTAAGTGCGAAACAACATTCAAATATTCCTGAAGACGTGATATCAGACAAGACCTTAAACACAATAAAATACCTAAAAAGAACCAAGCGACTAATATAAAGTAACCAGCAACGAGGTTGTACTCTGGGCAAAGATTTGGGCTACTTAGATAGGCATATGAACCTTAGATCAGGACGACATCTAGTAAGGGAGAGACAAAGCCTTAGGTCTTCAGAGGCTAGTGTCAATCACACTGCAAGGTCCTGGGCCCAGCAGTTGAGCCACCACTCGTACTACCCTAGCTCTGAGACCAGTGAGTCAGAGATGTCTCAAGGCTTGGACAGACCTACGGGAAGTTCAGGTGTACCTTACTTGTACAGGGTAGAAGGCCCTTACAAAACACAGTTGGAATACCTTAGGACCAACCGATTAGGTGCTAGCATCTATGAGGACGGCCTAGGAAGATCCGTGGTCCAGATTAAGAATCCTGATCATCCATTGGACTAGAGCACCCAGCTGTCAAGTTTGAAAACGGTGCATACCTGGACAAAGAAGGAACCATATACGTAGTCACCAGTCACCCAGATAGGACGGATGAATTTGGAAATGTAAACTCAGAGGCGGACTTAGGTGACTTAGAACAAGGAAACATGGGAGTAGAACCTAGAACCCCCCGAGGTAAATCAGTTCTCACTAGGATTATCACGCCTGAGTGGGTACCCCAAGACAACAAGAGCATAGAGTTGCTCCTCAATCGAGAAACTGATGAAGCCTTTTGGAGGTATAAGTCTAATCAGCCAACAGACATAGGAAATATCATGATCTATGAGTTTAAGGATCCGGATAGCCCAGGCAGAGTGACCTACTTAGATCATGCTTCAGAACGGATCTTTGTGGTGACAGAAAATGATAGGCATGCTTACACTTGGAAGGGTGAATTTATTTTCCCTCAACCAAGATCAAATGTATCCTATGGTCACCCTGGGGCTGGAACTTCCCAAGCTCATGGTACGCAAAGAGACAGAAGTAGAGATAGACCAGAAGTAAGTTTTGCCAACCCAGTAGGCAGAGAAAGAACGAGAACGGAGACGAATAGGGTAGAACCTGAGATGCTTAGAGCCCACAGGAACCAAAGAAATGTAGATGGATTCCCTCTGCCGAGGCCTAGAGAGCACACAAGAACTTTGAGACCCACCCAGCTAGTTAAGTCCATGAAGAATATCTTTGACGGCACAGGAGATCCCTATGATCATGTGGCGGAGTTCAAGCAAGTCTTGAGAGCTGAACAAGTGGAGGATCTATTCACGCAGTACAATGCCTTCGGTCTAACCCTTAGGAACACAGCACTTACATGGTTTCAACCATTAGATGAGCGTCAGTTCAGGAGCATAGACCAACTCCTAGAGGCTTTCATTGTAGAGTTCTCTAAGAGTGGCATAAGACACAATACCTCATCATTGATTCACAGCTTCAAGCAAACCCCTCAAGAGACCGTGAGACTTGCAGGAAGAAGATTTAGACAATACCTTGAAAGATGTCCTATTTCGGAACTACCCACATCTGCTAAACAAGTAGCCTTATTCCTTGATGGATTGCTGAGTACGAAATTGAGATCCTATGTGTATCTGAAGGACCCTAGGACTATAGAAGAGTGTGTACGCATGTGCATTGACATTGAAGATAACCTAGGGGAAGAACTAGAGCTTTCCAAAATCTACAAAGATTCAGATAGTGCATCTAGTCACTCTTCCACGCAGTCCACATCAATTGAGGAACTTGCCGAAAAAGTAGCTCAGAAATTAGGTGTAACTAGCAAACAAATCCCAAGGTTTGCCCCTGTGAAAAGATGCTATACATGCGGTGGTGACCATATGGCGAACGTCTGTCCCATTATGGCTCAGCCACAAGTAAATCCTAGTAGCCAATATTGCACCATAGAACGGAGATACACCAATCACACCGCACAAGATTGCCCATACAACAAGCAGGCGGTTAGGCAACCCTACACCCAGCCCTACCAACAAAGCAGATACCAGAACCAGTACCCTCCACAACCATATGGCAGGCCACAACAAAATTTCCAACCTCAATATCAAAACCGACAAAGGCCTCAGCCTGTGCTAGCACAACAACCCCCAGCCCCAGCTAATGTGATTCCGGTAAAGTATACTGCTGCAGAAGAGAACCTGAATAGAGCTATAGTCCCTGTAACATCCTTGCTTTCTGAAAGTGACCCGAGTGACCATAGCTTTGATTCTACACATGTTGATAGCTCCCAGGCCTACTACATGCAGTCTCCTGAGCATGGTGAGTCCTATTATAGCGAAGAGACAAACGAACCGAGTTGGGAGTCAGATTACACGAACGTCATGTATGCAAACCCCAACCCTAGGCCTCAACCTAGGCAAGTAAGACCTCCATTCCCAAGAGGACCGTGCTACAGATGCCAAGGAGATCACCTCATTCGTGATTGTCCCTTGCCTCCACCTACACAACCCCAGTCAGTGACGATCCAAGGCTTCTGCCAAGATTGTGGAAAAGAGCATCTTTTACGAGATTGCCCAAAGAACCCCAATAATATGCCAAAAATCACGCCCATCAATGTTATTGAGTTAGTGGTAGATTCCAGCGGAAGTGTTACTTCCACTGCACCCTTACAGGTAGTCACGAGAGCTCAAGCAGTGAAGCAAAACCAAGGGGTAGGCAAGGAAAAGAGCCCAGACACTAGCGATACTGAGAGCCAAAATAAAAAGAGAACAAGAGCTTGGAAAGATAGTCGAGAAAGAATGAAAAGACAATGGGCTAAAAAGATGAGTGAGCTTGAGGAAAGCATAAGAGAAACCAAAGCGAGGATAACTGAACTCACAGCTCCAACTCCCTCTCACATTACCCCGCCTCCACCACTCCCATCTCCATCCAACCCACCACTTTCCCCACCGCCTCATCAAATCCCACCACCCCCTAGAGTAGGATCAGTCCTAGCTGACCCCACTCCTGAAGACCTAAATATGATGCTGAAAGCATATCAGGCCAGAATCCAAGAAGGGCCAACCATAACCGATCATGAAAAATGCTACCCTAGAGCCGAGCTAGAGCTTGAACGAACTAAGATTTGTGCCAAAATGGTGGAATTGGCTCAGACCATGTTTGAGGCCAGCCGCCTATTTAACATTTCTAGTTCAGCTAAGACGCAGTTACACTTTGATGGACTGCTGGAAAGAATAGAGAAGCTGATTGCACAATCCGAGAAGGAACCTGCCCCTCAAAGAAAGGATAGGGCAAGAGAACGGATAAGCCAGCCTCTTCAGGAAGCCCACGCGCCTCCTCAAGAAGCCTATCTTCCTCCCCAAAAGGTAGATGAGCCTCCCCCGAAAGCTTACGTACCTCCACAGGTGACCCACATTCCTTCTCAGAGAGCGTATGAGCCTGTTCGGAAAAGTAATAGAATAAGTAATCCTCCCCAAGAAGCTTGTGCTCCAGCCATCTGTGGGAACGAGGAGAGAGCCAACGATAGAATAAGCCCTCCTTCCCAGGTTGCTTATGTGCCTAATTCTACGGAGCCAGACACTTCTTCTTCTATGAATCGGTTTGCACCAGACTTCCTACGAGAGATTCAAGAAGATAAATGGGATAACGAAAGTGAAGTCGCTCCTCCTTTTGAACTTGTGGATGATGCACACGATCAATTCCCACAAGACATCCCATCTATTTACGGGGAACATGAGAGTGCTCAGTCTCACGAGAGATTGGACTTTGAGTCTAACTCCATACAAGAGCTACCTCACTTCACAGGCCCATGGGAAGCAAAGTCCACATGTATGAGAGCACCCACAGTCATGGTAAGGAACGACGACTCAGTCATACCAAGGAGCACGGAGGTAGTAACGAACACCAAGGTGCAACGCGATCTCACTTTGGAAGAACTGCCTGAGGATAGACCAAACGCGCGGAAATATGTAGCCAGTCAAGTAACTGAAGTTGCAGAACCACGTTCCCGAATAGGATCCCATAGGACAGTGCGAGAAATTCCCTTGGACAAGATAGGAGATATGTGTGAAGGTGAAGAAGGGAACACCTATCTTCCCATCACCTACCAGGAGTACACCACCAAGGCAATTTTGGACTCAGGTGCAGGAGTTGCAATTGCCACCACCTCCTTATGGAAGCGTTGGGGTAAGCCAGCACTCAGGCCAACAAGGATGAAATTGCAGATGGCCGATGGTCACATAGAGAGACCCCTAGGATTGCTAGAAGGAATAACTCTCACCACTTGTGGTGTCGAGTTTGAGCATAGCTTTGCTATATGTGACTTCAGCAAAAATCATGCCTATGAGATGATTTTGGGAAGACCATTCATGCGACAGTTGCAAGTGGTACAGGATTGGGGAACCAATTCTTTGTACCTGCAGCACTTGGGTGTTACAACCAAAGTTAATCTCAAGGATTATTCTCATAGAGATGTCCCTCCTATCCAGTGGAATCCCATCCATAGAGCCAAAGATGATACGGAATCGGTGCATTCCATAGGATCTGGATCCTCTTGGATGCATGAAGACACCCACTTATGGATGTGCAAAGTAGCAGTAGAGGAAGAGAAGAGAGAAAAGGCCAGAGAAATAGGTGCAAACGAAACCCATAGACCCATTCAAGACCCAGCCTATGCACCTGTAGTTTTTCCTGATGAGGAATTCGAACCCCATGGCTGGGCAGAAATTTTAGCAACAATGGATGTAGCCATCAATGAAGAACAATGGACACCTCACTGTGATGAGGATGGCTATGACATTTCAGTCTTCTCCATAGAGCCAATCATGGGAGAGGCAGTTCTAGAAGAATGCGAACCTAGCCCTGATGCATTTGAGGATGCAAGTGACTCCGATCTAGAGTCAATCATTATGGACCCACCATTTGCATCAGATGAAGAATACTTCTATGAAGTAGAATTTCAACCCCAGAGGCATGGAGAAGTGACAAATGACGTAAGATTAGCAACACATGTGACCCCGATAGGCATGCTTACACTTGGAAGGGTGAATTTATTTTCCCTCAACCAAGATCAAATGTATCCTATGGTCACCCTGGGGCTGGAACTTCCCAAGCTCATGGTACGCAAAGAGACAGAAGTAGAGATAGACCAGAAGTAAGTTTTGCCAACCCAGTAGGCAGAGAAAGAACGAGAACGGAGACGAATAGGGTAGAACCTGAGATGCTTAGAGCCCACAGGAACCAAAGAAATGTAGATGGATTCCCTCTGCCGAGGCCTAGAGAGCACACAAGAACTTTGAGACCCACCCAGCTAGTTAAGTCCATGAAGAATATCTTTGACGGCACAGGAGATCCCTATGATCATGTGGCGGAGTTCAAGCAAGTCTTGAGAGCTGAACAAGTGGAGGATCTGTTCACGCAGTACAATGCCTTCGGTCTAACCCTTAGGAACACAGCACTTACATGGTTTCAGCCATTAGATGAGCGTCAGTTCAGGAGCATAGACCAACTCCTAGAGGCTTTCATTGTAGAGTTCTCTAAGAGTGGCATAAGACACAATACCTCATCATTGATTCACAGCTTCAAGCAAACCCCTCAAGAGACCGTGAGACTTGCAGGAAGAAGATTTAGACAATACCTTGAAAGATGTCCTATTTCGGAACTACCCACATCTGCTAAACAAGTAGCCTTATTCCTTGATGGATTGCTGAGTACGAAATTGAGATCCTATGAGATATTTGGTAGTTTGATATTGATGCAACCAAACATATCAACTCAATGTGCATTTTCTTCAGTTCAATTGAGCCTGCCCCTACAAGGAATACTATCACATGCACTAACAAATCCTCTTATCCTATAAGGGAGTTGGTAAGATCACTCAGCTACCATTTTTGGTAGTTCTTTCACATCATCAGATGCTTAGTATGTGCGAGGGATCAAGAAAAATATGTTGTCAATTTCAACATTAGCCACGATTGGCATGGTTGTCAATTTTTTTGATGATAGATATAGAATTCACGATCTCTCAAATGGTGATGTTATTATTGCTTCTAGCATTTTATGTTGTGGGCTATATAAGCTCGTAGACTATGCAAAATCTATCAATGATTTAGCATGTGTAGTTCAAGATTCTCAAGATATCTTTGATGCAAAACTTTGGCATGCACGCTTGGGCCATATGAATCATGCTAGTTTGCTACACCTGTAGAAATCTAAAATGGTGTCCTCCTAAACTTGCGGCACCTTGTAAACATGTTTGTGAAGGCTATATTTTGGGCAAAATTTAGCATTCCTCCTTGCCACAACATGGTTCAATTTGAGTTAAACATAAATTGCAGCTTGTTCATATTGATGTCTGTGGTCCTATGTAGACGCCTTCTTTTGGAATATACCTTTACTTCATAACTTTTATTGATGATTTCTCTAGGCATGCATGGGGGTATCTATTGAAAGAAAAGTCTTAAGTTTTTATGTGCTCCAAACAATTTCTGACTTCGCTGAAAGTTTGTCAGCATGTAAATTGGGCACCCTTCATTTTGATAGAGGGGAGGGGGAGGGAACACATGTATTCTAATTTTATTACATTTCTACCTGAGTCTAGCATAAAACATCAGTGTACAATACTCATATACACCTCAACAAAATGAAGTTGTTGAAAGTAAGACCAGGTCTCTAATGAAGATGGTGAGGTATATGGTCAAAATTTAGGCTTTACCATATAGCTTCTCACTTGAGGCTATTATGTGTGTAGCATATGTACCTAACAAGCATGGTCACAAGCCATCTATTGCTCATCTATGCGTATTTGGTTGTTTGGCATATGCATTAGTGTTTGAACAACAATGTAGAAAGTTGGATGACAAAGTAGTGAAATGTATTTTTGTTGGGTACAAATATGAAAGAAAAGGTCATCCACATACTAAACACATTTTGGTTAGCCCTGATGTTGTTTTTGTGGAAGATGTAATTCAACCATTACTTTCATGTACCAAGAAGACTTCACTTAGCTCTAAAGATGCTTATGGAACTTTGATGTACCTTAAACATACTACATATATAGACCTACCAAATATATATTTACCCTAAACCTATGCATAGACCTACCAAACATGTGAACCCTAAACCTACTACTACTACTACTACTACTACCACACACACACACACACACACACACACACACACACACACATATATATATATATATATATATATATATATATATATATATATATATATATATATATATATACATACATACACACGCACACATAAAAACCCTAACTCTACTACACACATGCCACTTGGTCTCTCCATATCTCTCAACATTATACATGATAGGAGTTCATTATACTTGATAGGAGTTGAGTACATCCTTGAGGAACGATTATTCACATCCATCTTTCCAAGCACTCTTTTATTTTTACTTCTTTTACGAGAAGATTTGAATCTTTTTGTTCTTTTGGATAAAACATAAGTGCAAATAATTTAGTTGCATTAAATAAATAAATATTTAAAAAATTATTATTAATGCAAGAAATCAGTTTCTGAACAAAGTCTTTTGTTAGCTTTTTATAATTTTTTATATCATCCACTCCAAAGTGTAATGAAAGACAATATTTATCGTTTCTTAAAATATGCACATCTATAAAATATTTATATGCTCTTTTTCATCTTCATTTATATAAGAAAAAACTTCATATTCTGTTTCAAACATAACTTTCTTAGAAATAATATATTTTGAACAAAAATATCATCAATAAATTTATGTAGAATAAAATTCAATGCAACATCATATACACACTAACATAACATATGTTAATAATTTTTTTTGAAATGATAATTTAAAATATTTAGATCATGCAAAATATCAAATATAAAATGAATAAGAAATAATATGTTATATAGATATAACACAATTTATGATACCATGAACGAGCTTTATTCTTCCAAAATATTTAAATGATTGGCATTAAAACCACAAGCCACTCCATAACTTGACCTCTTGATAGCCGTCTTATATCGTGAATTTGTAAAACTTTCAAACTTTTAATTTCATTTTCTTTCAAAAGCTTTTGAAATTTCTATTTTACAAAAGAGACGTTTATTCATACATGCAATTTATTAGTACTTTTATCTACGTATGTCAGACATGAAAAACTCTTATATGCTTCTAATATAGCCAAATATTCTTTATGTGCAATGCAATGTATACTTATAATTTGTGGAATTAACTTTTTTAACTTACTTACTAAACCTTCACGCTATCTTAACATATAACTATCACCATCTATTGCAACACCTACCATGTTTGCAACACCTACCATGTGATGCATATCAAAATCAAATTTAAAAATCACTTAGAATCATATCATACTTGGTGTGTATAAAATTATCTTTTACAATCACTAATTTGAAGAACTCTATTTTACATGCACCAAGTTTATCGCTCGATAAAAATGAAATATACATTACTATGTGATTTTCAAACCTTTGTTAGTTGACTCGTCGATCATTAAAGAAAAGAATGGACTTCTCTTGACTTCTTGAATTCGTAATATCTACAAATACATTGAAACACAAAATGTAAATTCTTTCACAACCATCATGTTAGTATAAAGATGAATAATTATCTTTCTTTGACATATTTAAAGCTTTAAAAGAATAAACAGGATCACAAACTTTTTTATATTTTGTAAATGCTACATAATATTGTGCAACAAAATACTCAATTTCATATATCTAATGAATTAATTTTGAGTTTTTTTTCAACTTTCTTTATATGATCTTGAATCTTTATTGCACCCTCGTTTAAAAAACATATTTCATACAATTTATGATCGAGTGTTTCTTTTTGTTTGCAAATTGCAAACATTTGGATGGTTTTACATCCATTTTCTATACCCCACGGACCTTTTCTCTTATATTCTTCACACCATATACATTTCATTTACTCTTGATTATCATTCACAATCAACTTCAAGATCCGAAACCTATGAAGGCTCTCTTCTCTAAACCCATGTACGTTAAATTTGCTTGAATTACCTGAATCATCCATAGATGGATTCCTTTCTATTAGGACACCATATTGTTGCATGTTATCTTTTAACTCATTCTCGACTTCATCTTCTTCAAAGTCACTACTATTCTCACTCATATAACCAAACACTTCTCCCATTATATCCGTATCATATGAATCTCTTTTTTTGTTAATTAAAGATTCTTATTCTTTTCCAAATACATAAAAAAGAGTTCTCAATTTTATCTTTTTTTTTTAAATCTAATTAAGATATACATTAAATATTCAAATATAAAGTGAAGTTGAGAAAAAGAGCTGAAAGAAAATTGTAGAAGCCTTTAAGCCAGCTTGAAACATCATAAATCTCTATAAGAGGGCCTAGTAATATCATGTTGTATCCATTTAATGAACTCTAAGCATGATTGGATAATTATTAAAATAGGAGACCCAATCACGGACTAAATGATGAGGAGTGATCGTTTGGAGATAAATTTAATGAAAATAATAATAATTTCTTGTAGGGAGATTTTGTGGCCTTTCTCTCCCTTTGTGTATGGTAAAATTTGGCATATGATGACATTATCTTAAGGAAAAAATAATATTAACCATAAGACTTTCCCATATGATGATTAATATTTCAAGTAGTGTGGTTAATAACAAGAAAAGATATAATTATAAGTAGGAAGAAGAGCCTAAGCTTAAATAAATCATAGCCCAAGGAAAGGGATATTAATTGGACTTTGTGATCTTTCCTTTCATGTGCCTCAAGCTCAACCAATGGTGTTGTACCAATCCCCCTCACAAAGCCTTCCATAAGATATAATCTTAATAGAGGATGTTAAATTGTTAATAAGTTTTCTTACTACATGGACGATTAATTTGCCTCTTACTACGTCTATTTGTACTAAAAAACCTATCTTAAATGGATTTTGAGTTGGTTTTTCCTCTTTATGTGGCGTTTACCAAAGAATTCACCACTTAAAATATGCCGTCTTTTAAAATTTCACTGCCTTCTTCTACACTTTCCAGAAGTTATTTTTCCTTTTTCCAACCTCTCGCGATTAAAAGAAAGCCTTGATCATGTTTTAACTTGTGGGATACACTTGGATAATATGTAATACATGTCATGTATTATTCAATTCAAAACCGCACATATGACTCCACATCATGCTAGTCATATGCATGGAAAAATTCTTTGTACAATTTATATTCATTCTATTCCATTTGCTAGCTTAGGGGGGCCTCAAAATCTTATAGTCATTCACTTCATCTCTACATACTTTGGGTTTTCCCTAACTCTAGGGATCATTTGAAGAAGTTGAAGCCATTCTATAATTGTGATGATTAAAGCATAACCTATCTACACTATCATCGATGGGCAAAGAACTATATGATAAGTTATTTTGTGCTTTTCATATATTTTACCTATCTTGAATTGCTACTAATTATATTTATGAGCCATCTGTACTTCCTTGATACAACATTAATCCTCTCTTTCATTGTAATACTCTACCATTTTCTTATCTCTTCACTCTTCTTTCCTTCATATGATCAAACTTCACATTATCATTTTTCAATCCATCCTTCTCACCATTTCCTTATCTATTCTCCAATTCTTCACTCTCTCCTTTCACGAACTCAAGTCTCACATGACTATCTTTCAGTCCATCTCTCTCTCTCTCTCTCTCTCTGGATATCAATAATCTCTCTTCCGCCTCACCATAATCCTCTCTTTTATCCCTTAAATTTATGGGAAAATAATGGTGATGGAAAATAAATGAGCATAGAGTAATTTTGAAGTTTTTCTCTATGTTACACAATCATGAACACATGATCAATGTATATGCATAACTGCTCAGTGAACGATTTGGCTGTCCGTGCATGTGAATGCATTCATTCTTGAAGATATGTATATGCATGCATGCTTATGTGCTCATATAGTTATTTGGAACTTGAATACTAGATCTTTACACCTGAATATTAGAGTGAATTCACACAAGGTGACACAGAAGTCATGCCACTTTTTGATGCCACCACTAAAGCGTTCAAAGAGAGCGGGGGCATGATTAAAAGTAAAATTGATTTAAAGAGTACTATTGGTTGTGGCGTAAATTTTGACTCAAAGATAAGATGATTTATGGATAACCCAATGTTTTTTGGGACAAGTTTAAATAGAGACCCCACACTCTGAACTGCCAAGTTCTAACTAACCACATGTTAGAGATTAATGTATATCATGTAGGATGAATGGAATAGTAAATATATATATATATATATATATATATATATATATATATATATATATATATATATATATATATATATATATATATAATATACAATTCTAAGACAATAGGACTATAAGTCTTCTTTGACTCCTTAATAACATTTTAAGGGCCTTGTATATGTTTAAAAATTATACATGCTCTTTAATTTGAAGCCATGGGAATTTTTAAGCATCATAGGATGCCTTTATAAGCCATGGATGCCCAAATGGGATTCAATTTGACCTAGTGCTCTCCTACGACTAGACTCCCTCTACCATACGCTCACACTATCGAGTGACAAGGTGCCTCTCCTCTCTCTATAGGCTCTATCTTCCCTTTCATCTTTTGCAACACGTATAGATTAAAAGTATGATTGATCTAGTTTCCTTGTCCTTTCTATAATGCCTGCTACAACAAGATGTTCAAGGGGGTTCATAGGAATGTTTGAGCATATAAATGCTCACCTCTATGAACTTAGACACCACTAGGAACCTGCCTAATGGTATTATGCATCCCACCTTACCTATCTCACTTGATTATGCAAATTCTCTCCATTCCTAGGACTTAATATAGCCAAGCCCGACAAGGTCATGCATTTCTACTCATTTTGTTGTACTTGTTGGAGTTTGAGGTTTGTGGAAGCATGCAAACAACACAAGAAAGTAGAATAAGATTGGAGCACAACACCAAACTGAATGAATTACCAAGTGAATGTATAAAGATAAGAAACATGTTAGAGTTATAGATGTATATACAAGCCAAGGGGAAAAAAACCTCATAAAGAGGGAGAAAAATGCCATGGTAGTCCTAAATATGTTCACACATCATTATCGAAATATATCAACAAATCCCCTCTGGGAGTGATGCAGTGAATAAGAAGTTGGCACTCATGTATAAGGAAGTGCCAAGCTATGTGGAAACAAATTGATCCACAAAAGGAAGTAAGCCCAAAGCTTTGTGGAAAGATTCAAACTTCTCCCTAGGCAGACTCTTTGTGAAAAGGTCTACAATGTTATCCTCTGTGGGTACATATGTCAAACTAATCTCTGTAAGAGAGAACCTCTCTCTAATATAATGATAGTGCACCTCAATGTGCTTTATGCGAACATAGAACATAGGGTTCCTTGCAATTGCCAATGTGCTCTAACTGTCAGTGAATATGGTGGTGGCAGAAGACGAACCAATGCCCAAATCAGCCAAAAGGCATCTAAGTCACACATGCTCAATAGTGACTGTGAAAGCTTCCCTATACTCAACCTTACAACTAGAAGTGGCCATAGTAGGCTGCATCTTGCTCAACCAAGATATGCATGAGCTACCAAGCATGAATCGTAAACCAGTGGTGGACACATGAGTATCATAGAAACCAACCCAATCCACGTCAAAAAAACCATGCAAATTTGGCAGTAATGATCCCCCCTTAAAATAAAACAATCAAAGTAGCCGAGTAGCAAAAGATGTGCTTAGCTGGCTACCAATGCTGGACACCTAGGTAGGGCATAAACCTACTCATCTCAAAGACTTCAAAGTGAATATCAAGCTGATTTATGCTTAAGTAAATCAAGCATCCAACAATCGGCTAATAGAAAATAACATTAAATGCATCTCTAGCATCAAAAAGACTCAACCATAAACCTTTTTCCATAGGAGTGGCAATAAGTTTTCAATCTTCAATGCCAAAACATTGCAATAATGTGTCAACATATTTTGTTTAACACAAAGCTATTCCCCCATCAACTTGCGTAAGGTGAATGCCCAAATAATGATGCAAATGCCCCAAATATGACATCTCAAAAGAGTCGAGCAAATCAGCCTTAAATTCAGTGTATTGTTCTCATTAGGACCAATGAGCAACATGTCATCAACATACACAATAATGATTAGAAGTACATCATCTCAACGCTTAACATATAAGGTGCTTTCAGTTGGAATGTTCTCCAAACCATGTGTAATTAAGTAGGCATGTATCTTTTCATACTAAGCACGTGGTGCTTTCTTCAAACCATATAATGCCCTTTTCAACCTACACACTTTGTTTTCATGCTTGTACTTGGTTAGAAGTTTGAGGAGCCTACTCCATGCTCTTGGCAAGCTCATTTCTAATCCATGTGAGTTTACCCATTTTTTGGTCTACTCACTTTGAGTCTCTCACACTCTTTCTTTTGTGAGTACACCCTTCTTTTCATTTTGCTTCTACACATGTACTCTCTACATGGTATCAGAGTGCTAGGTGGAAGTCTTGGTGGTGCATTTGGTGGTCATTTTGGTGGTGGAAGTGCTTGAGTTTGGTGGTGTGACTCTCCAATCATTGGGAGAGGTCTTTTTGCCATCATTTTACACTCTTTTGGGCCTCATTTGGCCCATTTGCCCACCCTTCTTATTCGTCGTTTTGTACCCCCTTTGCCCCATTGTTGCACCCTCCTAACCTCTTTGTGGACACCGTATGCCATTTTGTTCGCTTAGCATGGCTAGTTTGTGGAGTAAATAATAAATCTCAGATTTGTTTGAAGTGTTCATAAACACTTATGTGCAATTCCTTAATAATACATCCATTTTGATGTGTTGCCGTAGAAGGTTTCTCATCGTGGGTGTTCCCACTATTTGCTTTTGAATCTATGTTTCACCGTGAGTGTTCATTTTATTAGAGCCTAGATATTCTGTTACGCTCACGTCTTCTGATTCATATGATTATTATTTTTATCCCCATTTCACCTCGATCTATGGTGCTTCACCTTTATCTTGGTTTAGTTCACTACAACCCATCATTTGCATGGTTTTTCCTTTGATCTATGCACGCGAAATCATTCTACTATTCCACTATATGATTATTATGCACGCTCTTTGCTCCATACTCTACAACTCTAACAGCGTGCGAGTCTCGACTCTCCAGAGTACAAACTTTGGCGGACGTGCATTGCACATTCACTTAAAAGTTAGAAGCAGCCCGCGCGTTTGGAATTTCAGAGATCATTTTCAAAACCTTGAGAGTCCAAACTAGTTTTTTTTTTTTTTTTTTTTTTTTTTTTTTTTTTTTTTTTTTCAAATGGAGGTTCGGCGGAGGCCTACTCCCCCGGACTTTAACTTTGAAATTACAACTGTACAAGGAAGGGCATAGTACCCATGGGACCCCCCTTATCCCACAAGAACAGGGGTTTAGAACTGGGTTAAACGGCGGTCACAACTACCGCAGGGATGGTCAAACGATGGCCAACAGCCACATACATCAGTTCCTGAAATTTATATGTCCCTACATGTTGTTGCCAGGGGTTGAACCCTCACCCCCGCCTCAAGAGGCGAGAGGCCCAACCACCAGGCCAGTGAACCGGGCCAACCACCAGTCCAAACTAGTTTTTTTTTTTAATGTAAAGGAAGTTCGGCAATAGCCTACTCTCCCGGACTTGAATTAAATAAAGAAAAGTACAAGAGAAGGGGACTAGTGCCCACGGGACCCCCCAAATCCCACAAAGCAGGGGAAGCTTTTACAGAGCTTAGATGACATTGCAAAGAAGGTTAATTACCCTCTCATCACCCTCATGTGGGGCCCACTTGGGTTTAAGCTTGTTATCGATCAAAAGGAGTACTTGATGATGCTTAAAGGGGGGGGATTTTTTACAGTTGACAATCCTTTTGCCAAGGAGGAACAGCGGTGATTCCCCCAAGGAGTGGTCAATTGAGAAATCGCTGTCCAAACTAGTTTTAGTTTGTGAGCCGTGACCTAGTTTTAGTTTGTGAGCAGTGAGTACTGAGTTTGAAACTTCGTAATCTGTGCATAGTACCGCAGCCTTCTAAGTTGTGGTATAACCTATAGGCACAGGCTACAATCCTCAGCTTTGTACTAGCGAGTCGCGACTCCAAACTGGAGATGAGTCCATTCATCGAGCAAATGAGCAACTCAGCACTCTTTCTATGCAGCAGAGGTGAATAGGTACAGCCTGGCTTTCAGCTCTCAAGCCAAAGGTACATACAGTCATATGATCTTATAACGTAGAGAGATTCCAGAGAAGCATTGCATCTTATTACATACATTAATGAGTAGAAGGTTACGACTGTTTAATGTTCACGGAGATATGAAACCACACATCGAGTATCATATATGTCATGTGACAAGACGACATTGGAGCTTGAAGGTTGTACGGAATCTTCTTTTTTTCAAAGTCTCAACCTTTCATTTATGATTTGCAGGCATTGGAATCTTATCTGGAGATGTTTATAATTGAAGAAGAGATCCTATTACTTTTTCTTCCGAATCATACTTTGTCATGTTTATGGTTTTCAAAGTCTCAACCTTTCATTTATGATTTACAGGCATTGGAAGCTTATCTGGAGATGTTTATAATTGAAGAAGAGATCCTATTACTTTTTCTTCCGAATCATACTTTGTCAAAAGGTTAGTCAACCAACATATGTATTCATTCATTTACTTATTTGTTCAACTGTTTGTTTATTTATCTATTTGTTTACTTCTGAAGAACTTTTTCAGATTGAGAAATCAACAGTTTCCAATGACTTCATTCCCCATTGCAGAAGGTATTTTTTTCTCTTTCTCTGTCCTTGTGCAAGGCTTACATTCAGTTTTTACTTCAGTCTACAGTTTACTTGAGATATTGGTTCTGAACATTTATCCATGTCATTTGGTTTTATCCATCGACATATTCCTAAATTTAAGGCGATGGCCATAATTCTTGAGTGCTAGAGTTATATTATACATATTGGATCCCTCCAGGCTCCTATATACTTCTACCACAGCAGGTAGGGAAAATGATTGCATATGTTTACTATAACTTTACATCGTTGCACTACCGGTTTTGCACACATTCATGGACCTGTTGTGGATGTCTAGAGTGCTATTTTTTTTTTGTTTGGAATTGGGAAGTGTTATATGCAGACTACAGTGAACTTATTGATCCATCGAATGCTCTAATTGCGTAGTGAACATATTCTTATCTACAGAAGCTGTGTTAGAGAACTACCTCTATCGATGTATGCACATTTATTTTGCATTCGTATGTAACATCGAGAATGATATTGCATTTTTATGTTAAGTGAATTGGTCAAAAGCAGCAAGCATGAATCTTATTGCAGCTGCACTGAAAATTTTCCAGTGTTCTACTCTGAATCTTCCTTTTGGAGGCAAAAATATATGAAGTTATCATTATCCTATATGTTTCTTGGAAAAGATTTTGTTTTGGAGATGGATTGGAACATAATTCTGATGTAACCTTATCATGTGAAAGTAGAAGGATGCCCACCTTTGAATCCAAGGCATCCTCTATTTTTATGATGCCCAATGCTGAGCACCAAATTTAGGGCCTGCTGTATACGGTCCTGAAGACTCTTGATTCCTGAAACCAAGGCCAAGTTCACATCAGGGCAGTTGAACAAGAGTCATGGAATATCTGTTTCCCATCTGAAAATGTTCATTATTTAACTGTTTCACTCGTTATCTGTTCACACACAGAGTTTGTGCTGTCCGACTTCGATGATAAGTTCATTTAATATTTTGATTTTAAAATAGAAGAAAGTTCAATGTGCACTTCCATTCGGTTTGGATCGTTAATTAAAAAATACTTCTCTGAGCCTGAAAACTTGCTCATGGGTGAGAACTTAGAAGGGTGTGCCCAGAACGGTTAGCTTATTTTTAATGGACGTTTTTTTTAGCTTTTAGAATGGGGCATGAGTTGGACTTTTAATTTAAGTAGTTTTCCACACGAGCAATGCTCTTATCCCTTTTTTTTTTTACTGGAAGTTTGATCTTTGTATTGATCTCATGAGTATAAGTATTCTGAGTGTTAGACTCAGACCTTACATGTACGTGTAGGAAGAGATTGTGAGAGAGATTTGTAGTTACAGGTGTAGAAAAATGGATTGAAGGAAGTTTGATACATGGAATAAAGAGTAGAATTGGTGAAGATTATTAATCCACTAATGTTATTGTTCATATCACTAGGGAAATTAATCTAGTAGATAGGCAACATAGGGGTAGAATAATGCAAAACACTTTTTACCTCATGCGAATTTAAAAACAATCTCCTAAAGGCATTTTGGCGCTACTTTTATACACTCTTACCTACCCTTTTTAAATTATCTCTAGTGCTAAAAAATCTATAGCCCCTTGACAAAATAACATTGTTAATGCCTTAATTTAAGTGGCCAATACTTTTTTTTACATAAAGATGATACCTACATAGATAGTTCCTTAAGTTCCATTGTCTTTTTTCAAAGATAACTACTCTAGTCACTCTAGATTATCACAGCTAATGGTGGCATAACTTTCTCTTTGCATAGTTCTAGCCAGCTGGAACTTCTAGTGAATTTCCATGGAGGTATCTATGCTCTCACTGGAACTTCTAGTGAATTTCCATGGAGGTATCTATGCTCTCACTAGTAGAGGAGATAACAAAGTGATCAAGGGCATTTATGTTGGAGTTAGATGTTTGCGGAAGCACGCGAACAACACATGGAAGAAGAAGAAGCTTTGAACACAACACACAATACTGAATGTATTACCTCTAGAATGTATAAAGATGAGTAACCCGTTAGGGCAATAGGCGTATATATAAGCTGGGGAAAAACCCCTCTTAAAGAGGGAAAAAGGTGCCCCGACGGTCCTAGTGTGTTCACACACATCACTACCTAAATATATCAATAAATCCCCCTTGGGAGTGATGCAGTGAACAAGAAGCTTGCACTCATGTTTAAGGAAGTGCCAAGCTATGTGGAATCAATCCCCAAAAGGATGTAAGCCCAAAGCTTTGCGGAAAGCTTCAAACTTCTCCTTAGGTAGAGCCTTCGTGAAAAGGTCGTCAATGTTCTTTTGTGTGGGCACATATACCAAGTTGATCTCCACAGTAGAGAACCTCTCCTTGACATAATTATAATGCACCTCAATGTCCTTAGTGCCAGCATGGAACACGGTTCCTTGCAACTTCCAATTCGTTGTGACCATCAGTGAAGATGGTGGTGGCGGAAGATTGACCAATACCCAAATTAGCCATAAGGCGTCCGAGCCATACGTACTCAATAGTCGTCGTGAAAGCTTCCCTATACTCAGTCTCACAACTGGAAGTGGCCATACTACGTTGCTTTTTGCTCAACCAATATATGCATGAGCTACCAAGCATGAAGCAAAAACCACTAGTGGACACAAGAGAGTGTCATAGCAACTAGCCCAATCATTGTTAGGAAAAGCATGCAAATCCGGTGGTAGAGATCCCCCCTTGGAATAAAACAATCCAAGTATCCGGGTACCACTCAAGTAGCGAAAGATGTGCTTAATTGCTTGCCAATGCTTGACATCTGGGCAGTGCATAAACCTGCTCATATGTGAGACAACAAATTGAAAATCTAGTCGAGTAATGCATAAGTAAATCAAGCATCCAATAGTCTGTTGATAGAGAACAACATCAAATGCATCTCCAACATCATGAAGACTCAATTTTAAATCTGTCTCCATAGGAGTGGCAATAGGTTTGCAGTCTTCAAGGCAAAAATGCTTCAATAATGTGTCAAAATATTTCATTTGACTCAAAGCTATTCCGCCATCAACTTGCATAAACTGAATGCCCAAATAATGATGCAAATGTGCCAAATCAGACATCTCAAATACAATATGCAAATCAGTCTTAAAATTAGCAATGTGCTTCTCATGAGGACCAATGAGGAGCTGTTGACCTTCGGATCTCGAAGACGCACGAATGCAGAGGATAGTACAGAAACGAAATCACACAAAAGTACTCAAAGAATAGAAAGAGACAAGGGATGACACCAAATTGGGTACAATCTCTCCCACATACTCTGATGGACGAGTCTATCAGAGCATGTGTATTTATAGGTATTTCTTATTATGTCCTAAATAGAAGATACATGAGGGCACCGCTTTGAAAAGCGTGCTTTTGCTTTATTTACAAAATAGTGATTTTCTACTATTGTTGACCTTGAGTCCCACAAACACACGTACGTAGAGGATAGTATAGAAATGAAATGGCAAGCAAGTCACCTAATTTGAGAAAGTAAGTCGGACTCATTTGAGAAAGTCACCCATGTTCTACTATTCTCAAACGGCGAAGGGAGTCATTCCTATGCATATGAGGATATGATGCTAGATTTCACCTCATATTGGTCTCTGCGAAGAGAGTCAATGCTGAACATGCCCCATAAGGTAAATTGATCATTCAAATGTCTTCCAAGGTGGACTTGTTTGCCACATGCGTTTCAACGCGAGTTTCGCATCCAATGCCTTCTAAGAATGGAAAGGTCACTCTCTATGGTCTTCGTTTTTTGAGATATGATGAGTAGAGACCTTAAATGCCTTCAAAGGTGAGTGATTCCCCACACCTTGGATCCATTCTCATTCGAGCTATGGAGCCTTGCATGGCAAGGTTAGCCTCTTGATGTGGTGGTCTTGCATGGCATGGTTAGCCTCATGATGTGGTGAGTCACCCCCCAATAGTGCTCCCAAGGCGAGTGCACACTCAAGGTCTTCATGCACATATCAAGGGAGGGATATCCCATAGGTGACCTCCAAGCAAAATTGGGGTAAGGGGCCAACCATTTTGGCCCCATGCCACCTTGGCAAGACCTTTGTGATCTTCAAGAAAAAGGAGTGCAAGAGTTAGCGCATGCTACTCATGAAGTTCGGACGTCACTTAGATTGCAAGGAAGGAGTGCAAAACTGATGGTTCAAAGCATTCATAAAGTTACATCCACAACACTACAGAAAGTATCTTGTGGTATGGGACACTTGAATGCTAACTCCCTTTGGGAACTTTTCTTTGATGACTAAAAAGAAAAGAACTCATAATTCATAGAAAACATTAATCATGTTATCTTTTTCATAGGAAAGTGCATTGAGTTGACGTACTTAAACCATTAGACGAACAAGATAATGAAATGAAAGAAAGGTTTTACTCCTATATTCAAATTAGAAGTGAAGCTTATAAAGTTTCATCAAGTTAAAGTTGTGCATGAAGTTTAAATTCAAAGATAACTATTTTTTCAACTAACGTTGGAAAGACTAAGTTAATTTGAAAACACTCAATCGATAATGCAATTTGGTGATATCAATTGCTTGGTTAGTAACGGATACGAATTACATTCCAAGTAAATAGTCTTTTGAGATTGATTAAAGAAAAGATTACCTTAGTCTATAAAGAAGCATTAATGTTTTGAGTAAAACAATAAAATATTATCAATAAAACTTGGTGGTTTATAACATTGAGGTTGGATACCTAACTAGTCTTTAATAGTTGAAGAATTTTCAAGCTTTACTCCAAGAATCTTTAACATATGTCGGAGCCAAAGCCTTCATACATGCAGTAAGAAAGGAACTGACATATATGATCTATGCCATACCAGCTCAAGAATCCAAGAAAGATGATCCAGTGCAACTACCTAATCAGTACAAAGGCTTTGAAGATATTTTTGAAAAGAAGAATGCGGACATCCTTCCAGAGCATAGACCCTATGATTGTGCCATAAAACTTCAAGAGGGAGCACAACCGCCCTTTGGACCAATCTACATACTATCCTCAGAGGAACTTACAGAACTATGCAAGAACATTGATGAGAATCTAGCAAAGGGGTTTATCAAATACTCAAAGTCTCCAGCAGGAGCTCCTATTTTATTTGTAAAGAAGAAGGATGGGACTCTCCGGATGTGTGTAGACTATCGTGGATTGAATAAAGTCATTGTAAAGAATAGATACCCTCTACCACTCATATCCAAGCTCTTGGAACGCCTTGGAAAACCAAAATTCTTCACGAAGATTGACCTTCGAGTAGCTTACAACCTTGTCAGGATCAGAGAAGGAGACGAATGGAAGATAGCATTTCGGACAAGGTATGGTCATTTTGAATATGTAGTTATGCCATTTGGTCTCACAAATGCTCCAGCTGTCTTCCAACATATGATGAATGATATCTTTCGAGAATATTTAGATGATTTTGTTGTAATATACCTTGACGATATCTTGATATTTTCCAAAAATCTAGAGGATCATGAATGTCATGTAAAGATAGTCCTAGAGAAACTAAGAGAAAAAGGATTATATGCGAAACTGGAGAAGTTCTCTTTCCATAAGACAGAAGTGGAATTTTTAGGGTACATTGTATCAGATAATGTAATTTTTATGGACCCTAAGAAGATTGAGACAATCCTTGATTGGCAACCACCTTCATGTTTTCGAGATGTACAATGTTTTTTGGGGTTTGCCAATTTCTACAGGATATTCATCAAAGATTACTCCAAGATAGTGACACCTCTTATCAAGCTTACAGGGAACTCCAAATTCTCATGGACCAAAAAAGGAGAAAACGCCTTCCAGACCTTGAAATCAGCATTTACTACCGCTCTAATTCTAGTTCATCCTGATTCTAGTAAGCCCTTCTTCCTTGAGACAGATGCATCATACTTTGCTCTAGGGGCCATTCTTTCCCAAAATGGAGATGATGGACGCTTACATCGAGTTGCATATCATTCAAGGAAGTCCCCCCCCCCCCCCCCAGAAATCACTTATGAAATTCATGATAAAGAACTTCTTGCCATAGTAGACGCATTTGATACATGGCGTCACCATCTAGAAGGAGAAGCTCATAAAGTCATTGTGTATTCAGATCACAAGAACCTAGAATATTTTATGACCACCCGGATTCTCAATAGAAGTCAATCTCGATGGAGTAACTTTTTATCCAGATTCGACTTTGTCATCACATACCGTCTAGGATGTCAACAATGTCAGTCAGATGCCTTGTCCAGAAGATCTTACCTTGCACCAAAGAAGGATGAAGAGGCCTTTGATCAACAAGAGAGTGTATTACTCAAGCCTGAGCATCTCCAATTAGCAGCTATCATCAAAATGATTTGTTTGAGCTTTTACCCTTTGTAGAGTTTGCTTATAACAATAGTGTTGATGCATCTACCAAGCAGACCCCCTTCTTTGCAAATTATAGACAACATCCAAGGATGGATATACAACTCTCAAATCATGTCAAGAACCAAGCTGCTAGAGACAAGGTCTAGTACCTGATGGACATTCACAAAGAACTCAATGAAGAGATCCATAAAGCTCAAGAACAATATAAGTACTATGCAGATTAACATCGTGTCCAGAATCCATCGTATCAAATTGTGGATAAAGTATGGTTACTCAGAAACAATTTGCAAACCTCAAGACCTTGTGCAAAGTTAGATCATCAAAGATTTGGTCCATTTACCATCTTGGCCAAGATTAATCTAGTCACCTTCAAGCTCCAGCTACCAAGTACTATGAGAATACATCCAATTTTCCATGTATCCATGTTGGAACCATATCAGATTTCACTATTGAGGGGGAAGAGACCTAGCCCTTCACCACCTATCGAGATTGATGATCATGAAGAATTTGAAGTCGAGCATGTCCTAGATTCCAGAATATCCCGAGGAAGATTGGAATACCTTATTCATTGGAAAGGGTATGCCATCAATGATCGTACTTGGGAACTTGCAAAAAACCTTCAGAGAGCACCAATCAAGGTTCAAGAATTCCATAAGAGAAATTCAACGAAGCCGAGATCAGATAACATGATCGCTCCTCGTAGAACTCATGGCTTGAGGGGGAGGTGATGTCATGGACAAAGGAAACCATCTTGAACCTTAGATTCCATGTGAACCTTGTATCTCATGATTGGTTCAGAATTAGGAGAAACCAATGCTTCCAAACCAACGTGCAAAATTCTAAGATCGACTGTCTACTTGCCTAATTCGGATATCCAGAGCTCATGTTTCAAATTGATGACATCATCAATGACATCATCAATTCGTAACCGTCTTTCATGAACCGCCCTTGAAAACCTATATAAGGAGGGCTTGGCCACATTCATGATCAGTCTTGCCAATATCAGTCTTCGGAGCTCAAGGAGTCGTGACCACCAAGTAAGTACTCTCCAAGTTCCAGTTCCTGTTCTTGACTTGTTCCTTGTTCCAGTCTAGTCTTATATCCAAGACATCTTATCTTGTCCTCTTGTAATCTCGTAGTACGAGATCTTGTCGAGTTCTTTCTTGTATCTAGTTCATCTACCAAAAGGGAGTTCTTGTAATTCAAATATCTTGTCTCATACTTACAATCCTAGGTTGTAGGATCTCCTGTATCATCTCTAGTCAAGTTATTCATACCTATCAGTCCCGGGTTGTGGGACATCTTGTATCAGTCACGTATTCTTGTATTATTATCCCTTCGTTGGTGATCTTGTAATGAGAAGTGTATTTCCGAAATCTTGTCTATTGTAGTCAGAGAGCACATTCTAGTGCTCCTCTAACATATTCTGTGATGTATTTCAAAAATAATATCTTCTTCTACATTTTTTATGGGATCTATTCCATCAACACGACTATCAACTTTCGATAAGTAACGTCCTAATATTGAACTTGTTTTTGTATTCCTTGTTGCTTGTTTTGATACTTTATCATATACGTTCTGGGAACTTGTGTTGGTTCTCTTTGAGCATGGATGAGTAGCATGCCAAAAGCCTTGGCGGGTATTGACTTATGTGATTCTGCTCACTATCACCATTCTAGTATATTGGATTTTGCTGTATATTTGGTTTTGATTGCATTATCTGATTTTAATGCTGATCCCATTATGCTGATTTTGATTCTGATCACATTATTTTGATTCTGTTTTGTCATTGCCATATGAAATGAATTTTTAAAGACAAGTTACAAACTCTCATTTAAATAATAAGATTTTTGGCTACCTAGTTTGTGTATAAATTATGTGAATCTTATTTTTTCATAAGTTTGAAAAGTATTGATAAACATATATATAAACGTAATAACGACATAGATTAGCAAGTATCTCTTTTTGGACAAAATACTTCGTA